>DWQL01000463.1:0-15132 GCA_018231265.1 Noctuana haematospila | reverse complement strand
AACATTTCCCTTCACTGCTCTGCTCCTATTGATTGTAGAGTGATGAAAAGTATACTATAACCAGCTCAGGAGTATGAAAAATAATTATACCAAGTTTTGTTAAAATCCGTCGAGTAGTTTTTGTTTTTATAACGGTTATACAGACAGACAAAAATTTTACTGATTACGGTTATACAGACAGACAAAAATTTTACTGATTACATTTTTGGCATCAGTATAGATCCCTAATCACCCCCTGATAGTTATTTTGGAAATATATTAACCTCTAACGTCTGTTTAGCGTTCTGTAGAGAAATCAATTCTTCTTTGTTCTTCTTCACAGCTTGTTGCAATGTATCACATTCTGTCTGCAGCTCTACACATTTCCGCTTCAGCTCTTCAATTTGTTTGTCCTTTTCACTGCCTTCTTCATTTTGTTTTTTTAATCTGAAATGACCATGAGGTCGAGGAAACATTTTAAATTTTATTAATACTTGAACCCCTATGTCAATTGAAAAAAATAATCGGAGCTGATAGAAGACAGATAATAATAAAAATAAATAAATAAAAATTGTATCAAATTAAAGCATAATTTTTTTTTAATTTGATAAAATTAGCTAATTAATATAACATTCGATTACCTCATAATCATCCGGCTTTGTATTTCGGCAGTTTTTTCGTGCGTTTTAATATTCATCTCCAAGCGAGAACAGTCTTTAGCTTTTTCTTGGAGTTGCTCTTTAATTTGGGAATTATCTTCAAACAAAGTTTTCACCTCTTGTTTCAAACTTTCAATGATACCTACATTTTCTTTTACAGATTCTTTTAAGACGATAATGTCCGAAGTTAACGTTTCTAAATCTTTCATATTATTAATTATCGTGTAACGAGATTCATCCAATTGCTTCGCATAATCATCTTTTTCTCTAATGATTTCTTGATTGATTAATTTAAGACTATTAATCTCTTGTTCTAAACTATTTTTACTATGTAGTAAATCCCTAATTTTATCTTCTAATTTATCAATTTGTTTTTTCAAACTTAAGTTACTATCTAATGTCTGTATTTCAGCTTGTTTTGTTAATAGAGATTCTTTCAATATTTCCATTTCTTCCCGCATTTTACTTATGATAGCCAGGTTTATGTTATTTTCTTCAACTTTCTTCTCATATATCTCTTTAAAGTCCTTAACAAAGTTTGACTGTGTCAACAGATCATTATCTTTTTTCTTTAAGCTCTCCGATAATGACTGTAATTCTACATTTTGAGTTTGTATAACCACTTTAAGGTTCTTCATTTCTTGATTGATACTAATTTCTTGTTGTTCCATCATTTTTTTCTTATCGTTAAACTGTTTAATAACTAATTCAAATATTGACTCTATGTTTTCATTCACTGGCAATATTTGATCTATGTGTCCTTGTTCAAGAATGTTATGATTTATAAGATTTCGACAACCGTCACTCATTATTTTATCGAGCTTCTGTTCTTTCTTTACTATGTCTAATGTCACAGCATTACTTATTTCCTGTATTCTCTCTTTCTGTTTCTTTAATAAATCATAATTAGTTTCTTTTACTAATAGTTCAGATTTTAATCGCGTCAAAGTAACATTAACTGTATTTAATTCTTCCTGAATATTTTTCAGGTTCATTTCTAATTTAGAACATTGATTACTTTTCTCATCTAAGTTCTGTTTGAATTTGCTTCCTACAATATTTAATAATGAATCAAAAACAATCATACTATCAGTACCTAAATGGGTGTCCAGTGGTTTCAAAATGTTTTCTTTAAATTTTTCAATTATATCATTAGTTTCTACTTCATTGTTAAAATAGACTAGGCTATCTTTAATTTTAGTGACCATTTGTTTTAGTGTATCGAATTCAATTACTTTTTCTTGTAACTCTTTAGTTTTATAAGAATGTTCTTTGGTAATATTTTCTAGTTTCGATTGTAAGTGTTTCTTTGAATCTTCAAAATCTCGCAGTTTATTTATCAGGTTTTCTACTTCATTGCCATGTTTAGTTAATACATTAGTGTATAACAGTTTCATAACTTCTATAATTTTGATGTCATGACCAAGACCATCTGTATCATTACCAGTTATTTCAACATAATAGTTTAAGCAATCGGCTTTGTCTATAGCGTACATATCTAAAGTACGTTCTTCTGGGATATCTGGCATTTGATATTTAGTTTCTATGGAAATAGAGTTTTTACTGTCACAGTAAGTATTCGACTCACAGATGCTCTCATCTAAGTCCATTGCTTGTTCTATAGAAAGATTACTACGGTCTAAATGATTTTTAATCGTAGTCACTTCTTCTTTTAACTTGTTGCAATCTTCTTTCCCTGCATGCAATTCATTCTGTAACGTACATATGGTATTGTAACTAGACGTTCTATCTGAATCGCTGAAACTTCTACTTAGTCTTACATGAGAATCTGAACGAACTTTTTCTTGTAAAGAACTAATGAGTTTATTTTTAGATTCACACAGGGGACAATTTGAGGTCTTACTACTTTGATTCATATATTTTAGTGTTTGCAATTCATTTTGAAGTTGTGAGTTCTTTTCTAAATATTCAGTATTGTTTGTTACTAAACTGTCGTGTTCTTTTTTAAGATCATCTAGTTCAGAAATAACTTCCATGACTTGAGTAGAAAGATTATCATTTTCGTCTTGTAAGGCAGCCATTTCCTTGTTTATACTGCTAATTTTTGATTTCAAACTGTCAATATCTTTTATTTTCATGTTATGTTCTTTTTCTAAAATGCCCAATTTTTTAACTAATGCATCTGTAGAAGGAATCTCTAGTAAAAGATTGTTATATTTTTCCATAATATTTGACTTTTCACTTTCCAGTGTTAATACCTTTTCGCTTAGTAATTCTATTTCCTTTATATTTTGTTCTTGGGCAGTTAAAAGATTCTCATAATTTATTGATTCTAATTGAGGGTCAGAGGAACTCTCAGCTTTAAATGGACTAGTTTGAACGTCTACCACGCGGTTATTTGATTTTTTCGTTGTTAGGTAATCATCAACCATATCACGTAACTTTGTGTTCTCTTTTTTAAGTTCTTCTATTTTTTCAGTTATTTCGGTATGTTCATATGTCATTAAAGTCCTTTGTGGATTAAATAAACTTGGTTTTGTTACCGAAGACAACTCAACTGTTTGACAAGCGACTTCATTATATACACATACTTGAGTTACGTCAAAGCATGTCTGATCACCCACGAGTGTAGTGTCCCCTGTTGTTGTTAATGTTACGTTTGTATCTAACATCAAAAGATCTCCGTCTAACGTGGATTCGTTTTTAAAATTAGAAAGAATAGTAGTACTGTCTAGAGCAGTCGGCAGTGAGTATCTTTTGATACTGTCACTAGACATGATATTTTCATTTTTCAGCAGTGTCATCAGTTCCTGTAATTGATTCTTGAATGCTGGTATATCTCTTTGACAAACAGTGTGGAATCGATTGTGTAGATGTTGTAAGAACTTTATCTGGGAACTAAGAGACTTGTTTTCTGCGTAAGTCGTAGCAGTCAATGTAGATAAATTTGTTCTATGATTAATCACTCTTTTTTGTAATTCGTAAGTGACAGCTAGAAGCGACTTTACCTCGTTTTGTACCTCATTATGTTCATAAACCAAATCCTGGTTAGTACTTTGTAACTGATTTACAACGGATTCAAGTCTTAAATTTTCATCCCCTAATTCTTTCAATTCTAATTTTAATTTATCACATTGGCAAACTCTAGGATCTGGAATAGTTTCATTTATATTGGTTTTCGAGCTTGAACGTGTATGATATTGTGATATACTTTCGTTAGGTTGTATAGCGTCCACAAGTATATTGCAGCACAAAGTTAATAGACTTTGTGGCGATTTAAGTTCGATTTTATTATCAGAGCAGAGAGACTCTTGATAACTATTACTATCAGACTCGCAGCTTTCGTAACAATATTTATTATTAATCCTTAACATTGATGCTGAATATCTACTGTTAAAGTTAGCATTTTCTAATTGTAAAGCATGCATCTGTTCTTTAATTAAGAAGTCAAGAGTGACAAATTGATTCTTCCACTGCTTTGCCTTTGACTCGATATTGTCCATTTCGCTTACTTTATTCTTTAATTCATTTTGCAACAGTTCAAGGACTTGTCCACTTTTTTCTAAATCTTCAGTTAACTCCTTGTTTACTTGCCGTATTTTATTTAGAGTTTCTGATAAATCTACATTTGTTGATTCCATTCGAGAAATATCATTCATAAATTTAAGGTTCTGTTCAGTTAACTCTCTAATTTCCTTTTTAGCTTCTTTTAGTACTTCTTCTAAATTATCATTTGCCTTGTCATTACTCATAAATTCTATATGATTTGCTATTTTATCTAAAGTTAACAGGATTTTCTCACATTCGTTTTGTTGTTCATTTCCAAACTGACAAGAGATACTGTTCTCGATATTAAATTTGACTGTTATATCCATGAACTTTGTAAAAATATTTGTGAAAAGTTGATTTCTTTTTCTTTCCAAATCGTCTTTTTCTTTATCAAGTAATAATAATTCTTTGGCTTTTGCTTTTATATGATTTTCATTACACACTTTTAAATCAGCTATTTCGATATCTTTACTTTGTAGCTTTTGTTGATACACAGTATCTTTCATATCCAAAATTGAGACTAGTTTATTTACCTTACATCTTAATTTATTATAAGCCAACTGTCTCTGTTGAAGTACTTGTTGTAGTTCTGTACTAATGTTTGGTTTTTTATTGTTGGAATCTAAATTAGTTTCAATTATCTTACACTCTTCTTCAAACGTATCTAATATACTTAAGTTACCAATATTTACATTTTCTATAACATTATCGATTTGGTTTTCAATTGTGGCATATTCATTTTCGCACTGCTCAAGGAGAGCTATTAATTCATTTTTTTGTAGTATTATTTCAGATGCAACGTTTTCTAATCTGCTCAAATCATTCACTAGGGATTTAAAGAGTAACACAAAATTGTCAATTATGTCGGGAACCGCATGGATATTTCCTGTTAATGTGGTCATAATACTTTGAACTTTGCATAACGCTGATTTCACTTCATTAAAATGCTCTTGTGTTTCTTCGTGTACTTTGTTAAGTGATGCAATAGCAGAGAAATTATCTTTTTTAAGGGTCTCAATTTCATCGCACTTATCTTGAATTTCTTTTGCATGGTTTTCGTAAGCATCAGTAAGTTCTCGATCTTTTCTTTCTAATTCCTTGGCTAGTTCTTGGTTTGCTGCCCTTAACTGATCGAGTTGTTCTAAAATTTCGTTTTCTTTAGTCAGGTTTTGCTTAGATTTTTCTACGTCGGTTAATTTAGTATTAAGCTCAATTTCGAAGTTTTCCTTATCTAATAACAGTTTATTTATTGTTGTCATATTGTCATTCTGTTGAGTCTTTAGCAATTTTATTTCGTCTATCATCTCTTTCATATTTTTATATTCTGTTGATGATTCAGTTTTTTCCAGTGATGCTTTTAATGTTTTGATTTCTTTATTTCTTGCTTGTAAAGCCATTTTGAAACTTTGAATAAGATTCTTAATATTTTCATTATTCGCTATAAACGTTTCTTCATTGGCAGTTAAGGTGTCTAATTCTTTATCACATATGTTTATATTATCTTTCTTTCTTAATTTAATTTGCAATTCTTGAACAAGCTTATTGTATGATTCTATATCAGCATTAATAGATTTGATATTTTCATTTTGAGCTTCTATAATTTTGTTTAAACTATCTACAGCAGTTTTTTGTTCTAATAGTTCTTTTTCAGCAAATGTTAACTTTTCTTTATAATCTTCTAATTGTGTTTCATATATTTTGCAACCATTTTCTATGGAGGTCACTTGTTCTCTATGTTCAGATATAGTTAACTGCAGTTTTTTTATTGTTGAATCTTTTGAAGCTAACTGTACTTTGAGTTCATTGACTTGGTTAATCAATGTCTGTGATATAATGCTGTCATTAATTAAACTTTCATTGTTACTCTCTATTGGCACTTCACAATTTTCATTTGTTGATACTTTTCCTGAGAATAAAATTAAATTCTTTTGTTAAACAGTATAACCTATTTTGTGCAAATGTAATTTAAATAAGAGTATCAAACACATCGTCACCTTAGTGCTTATTTGTTCAATCTACCATGAATCAAATTTTACAGAAGGTTTTTTCTTTCGAAAAAATTGTTACGACAATGTCTCTTAAAACATCATCTTCATAACTACAGAAAATAACAATTTTAAACTCACCAATAGGTTTTGAAACTTTTTTAGGCGCTTGCTCTGCGAGTAGCGATAGCAATTCATCTTCTCTGCATTTTGCTTTTTTCTTCAGTGTTTCGTAGCTAACTTCTGAATCGGTTAGCTTTGTGTTATATTCTCTACATATGGTTTCCAACTTGACCTGAAATGTATTGCTGATTTTACTATTCAACAATGGTATTCATATTTATGTTTATCAATCTACAATATCATCCAAATCTAGGTAGCTCCTTAGGGCTTATGATAGGCTAGATGAATATAAATTTGGTATGTTTCGACATGTCAAGGCGACAACATAAAAAATGTGTCTTTATGAACCTACCTTAGCTAAATTAATCATATTCATTTCTTCCTCTGCCTTATTTACTTTACTTCTCAATTTTTCCATTTCAATGTCCTTTTCCTTGCTCAGAGTATTTAATTCTAAAATTTCGTCTTCTAATTTAGCTATGACACTCGCGTTGTGTTCTAACTTTTCCATTAGTTCTACCTACAAATATAATAATTATGTTCAAATTTTTAAATTAATTAAACCAAAAAAACTGTATATGATGGATTGCTTTTAGCAAAGAGACAATATGAAATCCTGTAACATAATAATAGTAATAAATACATCGGAAATATAAATACTATTAAATACGTACCACATTAGGCATGAAGATTTTTTCCCTTTGCGTAAGTTCTACAATATCTTTTAAATTTTTCTCAGCCCTCTTCGCATTTTTTCTCAAAATACAAGGAGGTGTTTTTGATTCTGAAAAGTAAGTTGTCCGCTACATTGCTTGATTATAAAAAAATGTTTTCTATTTGATATAAATTTCATTCGAACTTTCGATACAGAAAATCCTATTCTAAATCTACAATATGAGTGTAACGGGTTTATTGTAATTAATCATTTTGTAGATAAACTTACCATAACATTTGTGATACGGCGAAGTGGGGCAGGTAGGTTCAGATATGTTATCGTCGTCACTGTCTGGAAGTATTAAAAAAATCATCAGTGAAGAAATATTTAAGTTATTCATTTTATCACTTGTAAGCCTTGACGTTACAAAGGGCGAACTAATGCCTTGTGGCATTCTCTATAAGCCAACCATTGATGATTGAGAAATGGTGAGGCCATTTTCGGTTATGATGGATGTTTAATATGAAACATGAGCACTCTTTTTAGAACAAATACACTTATATTTGTAAAATGGAAATAAGACATTACCTAGCTCAATGATTTCTTCGTTGAAATTGACCTTTTTATCCCTGGGCGGAGGTGTTATCACTCGCGACGGTTCCTCCGGCAGAGTTGGTAGGCTCAAGGCGCTTTGTATAGGAGGGAATTCTGAACCTCCCGGTATCACCAACGGACTACAGATTATAATATATAAAAAGTTTAATGTCGAGCAAATAGTAGATATATGTTATTCATCTGATTAGCAGACAAGTAACATCAGCCCTTATACAAATGGTACAACACTCATTAAATAGCACAATAAAAGCAATTTTAACCTGATAATTATCGTCGCAAACACTTTACTTCCATGTACACTAAACACAAACCAAGAAACTATTTCCACAACTCAAAATGTTACTTCATCTGAATCTTTCACATGCTATTTTCAAATGAAAAATATTCTTTCATGTGACACATTTGACAGTGTCAGCTTTAAGAAAAGTAGACTTAAATGTGGACAGTATTTTAAGTAGGTTTCTATGAATAATATATTTAAAAAACTAATGGAATTCAAGCAGATACAGGGGCTGATAGCCTGCTATTTTACTATCACTGTCTTCTCAATATTCTCGTAATGGTCTAGACTAGATTTTAGAGTAACAGTATGAAACAAACTTTATTTAAATTATCTATTACTTAATGTCAGAAACATCACACAATAAAATAAATGGGATAAATTGGACGAGTTTGAAAGACTGAATGCAATGATTTTAAAAATTATATTACTATAGAAAAAGAGACTAAACAAAAGACTTACTTATATTTAAGACTAGGCGTACAAAACTTTGGAACATTTGGCACTGCATCTTCTTGTATGGAATGCAGAGTTGATATAGTTATTCTCCGTGGCTGAACAAGCTTTCGTCGCGGGTTCAACATATCAGCAGTACTTCTTTGTCCAAACCCATTAAGTATCAGCTTTTGTAAACCTGCTATCCGTTTTTGTAGTGAGTGGTTGTCTTTCTGCAATATGCAACATTTTCTTAACAATTAATAAAATCAGTACAGTAAAAGAAGGAGCCTAGGATAGTTAAATTGTTGCTTTTAAATTTAGTCCTTTGTGGGAGACGTGTTGTAAATGCGCTGTAAGAAGTAGTCCGAACAAGGGAGAGAGGGGGCGGTACCTGTCAGAAACAGGCTAAAACTTTATAATTGCATTAGAACCTGGCAATCTCGCGAACAAATATATTGAGTATATATCTATATCTTTTTATAGAAAATTTGCTACACGGTTATGAAGGCTTCGGTTCTTCAAGGCGTTCTGAACAAGTTTTACCACATACCACCTCCTAGTTTATCTAGAAAAACTGGAACTTACTTCGAGACTCTTTTTGTTTTCCAGTTCTGTTTTCAAAGTGGACAGTTCCTTGGTCAGCTTCTGGATCATCGTGGCGTTAGTGGCAACAGCGTTGACAGCTGGTTTGTTCTTAATAGATTTTGCCCTGTTTGCAAATCTTAAAAAAAATTCATATTATTGACATGATTAATAATGATAATATTATTATTGATAGATAGATCTGCCAATTTATAATAATGTAAGGGAAATAGTTATCTAATTAATCTTTCTGACAAGATTAATATCTTGTCAATAATTTAGGTTAGTCTAAGTTGGAGACAGGAAAACAGGCTAAATTGTTACTGAGTGCTTTTTCTTTTGACTCCCGCTAGTATCTTACTGTTGAATAAATATTAAATAGTGAATTTAAAAACTTACTGCAAGGTGGATATTGTTTCCTCGATCGCAGCGGGTGTGACTGCGCATATGATACTAGTTTTCGCATTGCCACCTAACGAGTTCTGCAGTATCCTCGTCAGTTTACTGTCGCGGTAATTCACGTGCCTGTCATTAAAAAAAAATTGTTAAAGGCAACTGATAGCTGCTCTTTGACTTTATATAAATCTATTGTCGTCAAAGCAAATCTAGTGCTCAGGGGCCTTATTCGCTATGACTCGACTTTCCTTATCAAAAAAGAGTGATTTCATAACGCACCTAAAACATAAACGTGGGTTCGAAATGCGACACGCCACCAAAAGTATAAATATAAATTAAACTACGTGTGACGCGCCAATCTTGAAATTATGCGTGGAATGTGCGTCATTGTGAGTGGAATTGAAAAATAATATTATGCGCGCCACGTTACGTGTTTTTAATGTGAATAAGGCTCCAGATCATTATAGGTGGAGACAAAACCAAGAAAAACAAACATACTTGTTAGGATCATCTGATAGCTGTTTAATGACGAGAGCTAAGGAGGACAGCGACTTGTTGATGTGAGTGCCCTCCCTGAACCTCAAGCCAGTGGCACCAGTTTGGCCTGCCCGCTCAGATCCCGCCAAATCAACTAGATTCAGTTGAGACACATTCACACATCCGACTTCCTCTTCACCCTCTGTGTGTTCTCGAGATTCTATTGTCTATGAATAGAAAGATAAAAAGGTAATAATTAATTTATTCCTTTCACGTTTTGTATTGTTTAATATCTTATTTATAAGAACTTAAACAATCAGTCACCCTGTTAACCCATTAAGAAGCAAATTAGTTCTTGTGTCAAGACAACAATCTTATTCTTCATGAGTAGTAACACATTTATGTCCAATCTCAGATAGCATCTCTATCCTATTTGAGGTTGGACATGAGTATATTATATGGGTTGCAGTGACAAATTGAATAAGCACCCTATAGTTACAAGTTTACCTAATATATTCACCTGTTTTATAAGTTCACCTGATATTATGTGGTCGCTACGACCCATGAATATCCATAACCAATTTCAAATAGGATATAAATCCTATCTGGGGTCTAACTTTCGTAGTATGTCTAATTAATTTCATCTCACTAAATAGTATGGTAATAATAAAAACAGTTGTCTTAATTAATGTAGGATGTACCTTTTGATTTGTAATTTTAAAAAACTACTCACTATTTGGAATATGGAGTGTGATCTGCTACTTTCTTCATTCATATTGGTTGAACCAGTTTGTCTGTTAGCTTTGCCCTGGAATGAGTTTGACATTCATACTGAATTGAATATTCAATTACTGAATAAAAGTAGCTATTCATAAAAGAACAAGACAACTATTTACTTAATCACAAATTTAATTAGGTATTAGAATGTTAAGGCCACTGGCAGAAAAATCATACTGGGCATTGGTCACTGGTTCAAACGAAAAAGAAGCATGCAGCATTCCATTTTTGATTGTGTTTTGTTTTTTCTTCATTTCATTTTTATAGGCTGTTTATAAAACTCTTATTTTGTCATGGCAACATTATGAATTATGAAACAAAGATTGCTGCCATGTTTAATTTTACTGTTCAATCAATAATGGAACTGTAAAGCATGCACTATACCAACAAACAATATTATTATGGCCTTTGAAAATCCTGAAGTTTATAGATAAAATTACCTCATTCATAACTTCAAGAACTTCTTCTGGTGATGATGTCACTTTTTCGGTTGCATCTACTTTCACTCCATGTATTGTATCTTGGATTTTAATGATCTTTTTTTCCATATTCAATAAATCTATCAACGTCTCATTATATATTTCAAGATAGGACACTCTGTAAATAGGTATATTAAGTAATATTGAAAGGAGTTAGGTGACTAAGACACAATATGCATTAAAAATCTATAAATAAAAAATAGTGGGATACCTTACTAAGAAATCTCTATTTGGTATACTTTTGATAATTTCAAACAAATTGAGGATTGCTAGTGGAATAATACCGGGGGCCTCCTCAGTGCCTGTCATGGTATAGGTCTTGCCCGAAGATGTCTGTCCATAGGCAAATATGGTCCCATTGAATCCGGCCGTCGCCGCCTCCACGATCGGCTTTGCGATGTCATTGTAAACATCGCTGGTTTTAGTATCTTTGTCGTAAACTTTATCTGAAATTATTATCTTAAAAACTAATGTTGTTCGTTCTTGTGTACACTTTAGCCAGTTTGTACAGTACAAAACGGCCTTGAAATAGAGTGCATACTATGTTATTTTTTGTTATTGGTTATAAGACTAAGAATTCCATACAAGTTGCGCATTAGAATAACTTAATACGTAACATAAATAAACCATGAAATAATTACATACCAAACGTAAAAGCAGACACGTCTTTTCCATTTAGATCTATTTGGTATAGTGTATCATTGTGTACGCGCCACTGGTAAGAAAGTTTTTCTTCTATTTCACGGGAAATTAGAGGTCTAACTTTGACAACAACTTTGATATTGTCACACATTTTTAGTTCATAGTGTTTTAGAAGCAAAATGCGGGATCACCAGTCAGCGTTAGCATAGAAATAAAGTCGCACAAGCATGTTTTTCTAAAAATGCCGACTAAAGTAAATTTTTCAAAGGTTTGAGATTTTCGGTGCTTCAATTTTTGAGTGACTGAATTTGACACGAACAGAAATAAAATAACCGACTCGATTCACAGACTAAAAAGAATGCATAGACTACTTAGATGAAAGAAAGAGAAGAGATATTTATGGTTTTTTAATGCACAGCACAGATTACTTAGGGATACAGACTAGTTCATAGTTCGATTAGATGTTCATTTGATGATGAACAATAAACTTAGGCAGTAGACCTTTATCTAGGTACCTACCTATTATTTTGCTACAGCGACTTCGTGTTCTCGCTGTCTGCGACGTCAACGACTTGTGAACTCTTGGTCTTGTGTCTTGTCTTGTCTTGTCAATTGTCAATCTTGACTTGAATCTTGTCATGTCCACGCATTGCTTGTAGGTTGTGTTGTGTGATGTATTTTATGATAATTTTATTTAAAGTCTACTCCGATTAGTGTCAGTAATAAAAATGCAACACGATGATGTAAGTAACTAATCCATTTTGAATAAAAACTAACTTAAACCTATATTATTTCATTAATTCCGGTCTGTTTGTAGGTAGTGTGGGCCATCATCAACAAAACACATTGTTCGCATAAAGTAAGGTAAATACATGTTTTATTTCGATATTCTTATTATTATTTTTGTGTGAAATTGTTGATATGTATGTACCGTAATATAATATTTATTTACTTATATTTCCAGCACTAAAACTCAACAATTTTGTCGAAATGAATATAACCTAACAGGTTTATGTAGTCGCGCGTCTTGCCCACTAGCGAACAGTAAATATGCCACGATTAGGGAAGAAAATGGTATTATTTATTTGTATATGAGAACAGCAGAAAGGTAAGCAATTTTTTAAAATTTTTATTGATATAACTAATTGGTCTTGTATACAAGTACTTGCTACAAGACTTGCTTCACGGCTGGTTAAGAGGGTATGCAATTGGATATGCACAGATAATCGTATGATAAAGGAGTAACTCATTTTATTTGTCTTAACAATTGCTGTGACAATTACTTATTAATAGTAGATTTGTGTTATTTTCAGAATTATGTTTCCAAGTAAACAATGGGAAAAAGTAAAGTTATCCAGAAACTTTGAGAAAGCCATACATCAGATCAACGAAAACCTTTTGTATTGGCCAGCATTTATTAAGGCAAAATGCAAACAGAGATTTGTAAAGATTACACAATATCTGATACGAATGAGAAAATTGAAACTCCGAAGAGTGTAAGTATAAAACTATAAACATTCAAAGTCATATAGATATAAAATGCTTTGTCCTGAATGACTGACTGACGGATCAACGTGCAGCTTAAACTGCTGATGGTAGACACTAGAAACTTAGAAGGTGTGTTGTTTTTAAGACGTAGGTCTACAATAAGAAATAATTTTCCGAAATTCTACCTCTAAGGGGGTGATAAAAGAATCTACAAGTTATCTATTTTTAAGGCCCAATTCTAAAGTCCATGCGGACAAAGTTGTGGCATAAGCTAGACCTTTATAATTAAGGAAGAACTGTTTTTTAATATAACTTATTTATATAAATTGTTTTAACAGGAAGGAATTAGTGCCAATACAACGCAAGATAGAGAGAAGAGAAAGGCGGAGAGAAGAAAAGGCTCTTGTTGCTGCTAGAATAGACAATGCAATAGAAAAACAGCTGTTGGAGAGGTTGAAGAAAGGAACTGTGAGTAAACATAGTTTAAAACAGCAATGTTGTTACAACAAATCAAAGTTCTCATTTTGTTTATTTTTTTTAAAACTTGTCCATGTGAAGAAGTAATGCCAACATAAAAACTTATGAGCATATTTATTTAGGTACATGCCGAAAGGATTTCAGATCATTGATCAAATTCATCACCAAGTTATTGTGTAAAAATACTTTAAATTAATGAATTTATTGCCAAAATTAAAAAATTTAAACAATATTTATTTTCATTTCCAGTACAATGACATATACAACTTCCCACAAATGGCGTTTGATGCTGCGCTGAGGGCTGAGGAAATATCGGATGAGAGTGAAAGTGAAAAATCAGATGAAGAAGAAAAGGAGATGGAGTTGGAGCCGGAACTAGAGAAAGAGTTGCAGAGGAATGTTGAAGAAGTAGATGAATTTGTTGAAGCTGACAGTGATATGGACAGTGATGCAGTAAGTGGTTTAATAACTTTAGAGAGATTGTTTATTACTTTTTTGATTAGTATTGTAGGTAGAAGAACTTGAATACTATATAGGTAGTTCATCTGGGAAGGTTATACCACCAACCTCATAACCGACAGTGAAAAAGTCTCGTCTAAAAGACTTGTGACAACCATAATTATCTAGTGCCTTTGCATAAATTGCAATGCAATTGCACAACCCTTAAAAATTTTATTTATTTTTTAAGTTTGTCAATGGTTTTTGATGGTTTTCATGGTTATGGTTTTTATGAGAAATTTGAAATTAAAATGTAAATAAAATATATAAATTTTTGCCATTTCTGAAGTGTTATCTTTAAACTAGATAGCAAGTTTGGTAACGAAAATAAAACTATAAATGTTTTGCAGCCAGTGCTTATATTATCAGGAGGCTTATATTATCTAGTGATTGCACTTATTGTAAGGATGGAACTGTTCTAAGGTGATCCAAATATTCACATTTTCTATAACAATTTCTGAGCAATTGCTGACCTTAAAATATAATTTCAGGATAGTGAATCTGGACAAAAACAAGGAGCAGACGTGGGAAGTGATTTTGAATCGGAGACATCTGATATTGAGGTATGTTGTGACGTTTTTACACTTACAATAACTAAGTGAATCTATACACAACTTCACATGTTATGCCCTAATATTTTAATCTGTAATATATTGTTTTAAGAATTAATAGCAGAGTGAAGAGCAAATTTAAATTATATTCTTCTCTTTTTCAAATAACTATAAATAAAAATGGTTGATCTGACAAAATAACAAACTGTGGTTTATATATTATAATTTATATAGTTTGCTAAATTTAAACTATTTCTATTTGTATCTATTTATAGTGTATATTTTTTCAGGATATATCTGTGAAGGTTCCAGCCAAGAAGAAAGCACGAGTGGAGATAGAGTATGAGACTGAACCAGTCGCAAGTGTTTCAAAAAAGAAAATAAAGAATTAAACTGTGTAACCTGTGTGTATTATTTCATTTTTAAATACGAGTGGTTGCGCGTAAGTCGAAATTTAAGGTTAAATAAAAGGTTACTCATTAACTCTGTATTTTAATACCAAACTACCTAAAGAAAGTATA
>DWQL01000462.1:0-15140 GCA_018231265.1 Noctuana haematospila | reverse complement strand
ATGTACTCCTTCAAGTTTCCCATCCAGCCGTAATCGAAGCGACAGAACCTTCTAGACTCGTACAGCTGCCAGTAGTGAACGAATTGCAGAACCGACGAACCCGTAGGCGAATGTGCCAATATCACTGGCACCGTCGCATCGCTCACGAAGTAATTACGCCCGAACAGCAGCTCCAACACGTTGGTACAACCCGTAGACATCACCTTGCAAATGCTTGCGTACATTTGATTCAGAAAGTTGGTCGGTGCTAGCGTGTTGAAGAACAGGAAATATTGTAACACAGTACTGGATGACGTTAGATATTTCAGTACAGGACTTGCTGCGTGACCCATCCACGCGACGGGGGACAGCGCGAACATCATCTTGATTTTTCTATTGAACTCCGGTTTTAAGGAGTTCATCACGAAAAAACTTGTAGTGCCTTGCGAATGGCCTACGTAGTATAGACTTTCTTTGCCAGTCAAACTGAGTATATAATCGATCATAGCTGGTATATCGTAAACACCTATTTCTTCCCACGAAAACTTCCAAAAACGGGTCTTATTTGGACTTAGATTTGTATGCGATAGGCTGTGCTTGTTCCCTCTCGCGTTTCCCATCCATACGTCGAATCCGAAATCGACTAAGAGGTATGCTAACGCGTTGTTTGGGCCTAGAAGTATCCAACTGTCCGATGAGTCTATCAATCCATGCATTAGGAACACTGGAGTAGCGTTAGTCGCTTGCTTATTGCTTTTCACAAGTCTGTGTAAGCCCAAAATGTATCCATCTTCAGTTGTGACCGTATGTTCTTCGATGTGGTATCCATACTTTGTAGCTAGTTGAGTGATATTTAAATACGAATCTTCCGTTGTCAACGTAGTGGGTACTTCCAAATTGTTCGTTAATATCTCGCTGAATTCATTTTTATCTTTCCCAAACGCTGTATGAGGTATGTAAATTGATTCAACAAAAATGTTGCATACGAGTACACCCGACAAAGCTAATAATATCCAATACATATTGGTAAATGAGACATCTTTGTAGTCCCGCGGCATATATATATAGTGTGTAAGTATGTACTCGAAGTAATTACACTATCTTGTGTTTAAGTTTGTGCTTAATTATTGTATGTTACCTTGACATGTATCACATATCTTCTAAGGGTTCTTACGGACTATGGACTGATGACTTACAAGCAGGTAGAATTTATAAGATTTATTAACTCTCGTTCAAAAACACACAGTGGTGAGAAGATCCGAGAGCTTATCGAAACGCTGGAACACCGCAAGCTGGAAGCTATCCAGTTCACGTTCAAGCAAGTGAGCAAAAATTTCACTGAGGTATTCAAGAAGCTGGTGCCTCAGGGGAGAGGCAGCCTCATCATGAAAATCGCGCCGGATGATGTACAGGATAGTAGTATGGAGGTGAGGAATTTTTTAAATACCTTAAACCATATTCCCGTAGGATTCACTGTGTCGTGGGTGTTATGGACACGCGCAAAGATAATTACACGAAAACTCAGACCGAGAACAGGAATCTAAATCATAATTAAAACTTCTATCTACTGAATACTAGTTAGCGCGCCGCTTAGTTATCTATCTATATAGCTGTCTTATGTTAAGTGGCCACTGCAACCCATGTACTGTAACCCACGACTAACCTTAAGTAGAATAAAAGTCCTATTGGGTTGCTGCTCTAAGACTGAATATTTTGCCTCAAATAAAACTATGACATAGGCCATGTTATACCATGATTTAATGTGTAACTTGTAGGTATGTTCGTAACGTTAAATTTAAATTAACGTTTTAAATTGTGTAGGAAATCCTTGTATTCAATAGGTACATAAGTTATTATGTAATTTTTATCTTTTATTTTTTGATTTTTCTATATTATAGTTATGTCATGTGTAGGTTTGAGCATCAAATCTATGAGTTTGAGAATAGTTTTTTTCACTTTTACTTATTAATATTGTTGAATTGCAGCGATCTAACGGCGACCAGTTCACAGGCGTGGGCATCAAGGTATTTGTTTCTTTGTCATTTTTTTCTTTGAATCCATTTTGTATAATATATAATTATGTAGTAATCTAATTCTATTGTCTATAATATAATAATTCTATTTCTATGGACGTAAAATGTACCTTATTTATTTGCATTTATAACGCATATTGTATATAAATTATATCGTTCTGCACTCTTTTTCATATGAATAATAAATACAAACGTTGGAAATAAATAAGTTTAAGCTATTAAAATATTTTTTGTTTAGGTATCATTTACGGGTGGCGAAGGCGACATGCGCGAGATGAATCAGCTGTCGGGAGGACAGAAGTCCCTCGTGGCGCTGGCGCTGATCTTCGCGATACAGAAGTGTGACCCCGCGCCATTCTACTTGTTCGACGAAATCGATCAGGTGTAGTAAATACTGACTACCATGTATATACGTACTATACTATGTTAATAATTTATTATATATACACTTGATTTAAAAGGAGTTTTTCCGTTATTTTCTGTTATTGAACGATCATCCAGTGTATACCCTTATAATGAATAAAGAATATTGAGTTTGAGTTTAAGTTGGCTATCTCTGCGCTTCGGCAGCTCCCGTTTATTTAATTTTTAAAGGATACAACCATAAAGTTTACTTGGAACACTTAATAGATGGCGTTGGCCTAATAAAAATATTGTATTTTTTTACTGACTAATCTTGAATGTTTGCCCAGGCCCTCGACGCGCAGCACCGCAAGGCGATAGCGAACATGATCCACGAGCTGTCGTCGTCAGCCCAGTTCATCACCACCACGTTCAGGCCGGAGCTGCTGGAGCACGCCCACAAGTTCTACGGAGTCAAGTTCCGCAACAAAGTGTCTCACGTGGAGTGCGTCACGCAGGAGGAGGCCAGGGACTTCGTCGAGGACAGTGCCACACATGCTTAGATCTTATGCTGAGCATTGACGAACAGTTTTTAGCGTTCAGTTGAACTGACGTCCATCCCCAGTGATCGTGGGTCGAATTATCACTCCAGAGTTTTAACTGACGACGTGCCACGACATTTCCGTGACTACCGTAATCCAACCTGGCGCTTCAAACTGCCCGTCAGTATGTGATCATCATTCCAACGGCGCCAGTTTGCACGCATTCTGATTGAAAACTGAAGAGTCGGAGTGACTTCAGTGAGTGAGGGAAATCTAGTTGGCCTAAACCATTTGGAGTGACGTCACAGTTTTTCGTCTAGATTGACGCGAAAAATTGATCAATGCCCTACTTTAGGATATGTCTGTATAATAAAAAGAAAATTTCTATATAATTATATTTTTTATATTTAGTTTAAAACTAGGATGGAAAGGAAAGGTTTATTAACTAGCAGGTAATTTTAAAATAGAAGAACAAAATGCAATTCCATAACTTTTATTTCAATTTTTAAAATACTTTTAGTAAACATTTCATTTTTAGTGCCTCGAGAATAATTATAATGTATGCATAATAATACATGTTTTAGTAACTTTAAATCCTTAAATAGTATTAAGTTCATAACCTTTAAGAACAACTTAAACGAGATCTTTAAATATCTTATTTGATATGTATGATAATAATAATTAGAAATGTGATGTGAATGCAGTGTTTTGAAACTTCATAAATTTGTTCAATTTTTCATTTAGTAACAGAATAACGAATGGTACACAATTTATAATGAGCATACGCAACTAATTAATTCATAGTCAGGACGAGATTAATTAATTTATTACTTTTCAATTAATTGATTAAAGTTAATTACTTTCATAGTTTACGTGTTATCGTCAGGTTGATATTTTTATTTAAATAATAATTTTGTTTCATGGTTCATGATTGTTATCTATTATGCCCATATTGCCCATGCTCAGAAACAACTGTACAAAGCTCTCAGATACTGCAAACATCTATGCATTTTAACTATTATTTCCTTATAATAACAATTTAAAAATAGAAGATATAAAATCTACACACTCATTCAGAGGAGTCGAGTAGTAATATTTAATCACACGAAGTAAGAAGGCACACACTGTCATACAACATGCTCATTTAAACAAGCACCTCAGTTTGATAGAATTTACGCACAAAAAGAAACTTAATAAAATGGCAGATTACAATTTGTAATAAAATATCTTTAACTCAATTACAAGAATTGACACTTCAAAACTTAGAACTTTATTATACGTACAAAATCATATCTGTCATACATTTTGTCTTATGGCTAAAATCCTTTATGTGGAATCCGCGTAAAACGAACTATCCTAAAGACATCTTATAATAAAACTGTAGCGATTTCATTTTTGTATTAATTCATGAATTATATACGTACAAAATAATTAGATAATTTATATACGTACAAAATAATAATTTATATACGTACAAAATAATAATTTATATACGTACAAAATGATAATTAATATACGTAGAAAATAATAATTAAGATACACGTACAAAAAGATAATTTATATACGTACAAAATAATGTATGTACCTGTAAAATGATAATAGTACTAGTTGATCTTACCGCTATAACCGTCTCAATGGAACAGCGTACGGCGACGACCAATCCCTCTCAAACACATCTTGCAGTTCTCTCCGTATATCCCTGGTAACATTCGGTACGGAGGCCTCGTTCTGGTACACGAAGGCGACGCCAGCGGTGTCCACGAAGTAATCTCCGAACCAGTTGGAAGTCCCGATGTACGCGTGCCGGTCGGTCACCATGTACTTGTTGTGGTTCACTCGAGCGTACGGGATCTTGTCTTGGTCCGGAGTTGATGGTACTATGAAGCGTCTCTGGAATTATGAACACAGTTTTTTTTATTAAATTATGTAATATACATATTAAGGATGCAATTGTTCTATGGTGAATGGACACCTATGCCCAATCTCAAATAGGAAAAAAGTCCTATCGAAATTATACGTAGAGGAGTCATGAATTGCAATGAGGACTGAGTTGGTCGCCTCAAATAGTGTCCGACGTGTACCCTTTCTCAATCAAAACACAAGTAATTTTCAAAAATTTAAATGGGGGTTATGAGGGCAGCGGGTGAAATTATATAAAAATCGCAATGCCAAACACCTAATGTTAAGTGGTCACTGCAACCCACGGTCACCCACATCCAACCTAAAGTAGGAGAAAAGGCGTTACTAATCTGGTCTGCTCATTGTACTCTGGCATCCACAAGGTGTTAAGAGAGCATTGTGGTATATCGTTGGATTCCCAAGGTGTACTTTGCATGAAACCTACGTCAGATGACTGATCTATTGTCACATACCACTTGTATATCAACGCGCGGGTACGCGTCCGTGAGGGCCGCTAACGAATGCAGGAAGTGTTCCTCGGCCGGTGAAGAGTGCTTCCACCACGAGATGAGCATCCGTACGGCGACGCGATGCTCCAGCGCCGCCGCGCGGATCGCGTCGTCTATCTTCGGCCAGAATCTGTCATTTTAAAAAATGTCACAGTCAGGCCCAGCAGCGTACACTTTCGTCGTAGTGACGTTTTCGTTACTTTGTCTATTCTATAATGGATGAAAGTGACAAAATAGTCACTGTGACAAGTCACCAGCGCACGCTTTAATTATTTTAATGTCACTGTGACAAATTACCGGTGCACGCTTTAAGATTTTATTGTCACTGTGACAAGTCACCAGTGCACGAGTTAATATTTTGATGTCACTGTGACTAGCATTGTAGAAATTATTCCGTCTTTATTAATATCGACATTACGTTTACGGCGTTTAAAACTAATTCACAATTCACAAAAATGGTAACAGCGATTTGCAACCAGTTTGCACAATATGCTATAACAATAACTAAACAAAATACAAAGGGCAACTCACTTCAACTTGGGCGAGTACTCCAACGCCGGCCCGTAGTCCATCACGGAGATGTAGACGAACTCCTCGGCCGACTGGATGATGTGCACGATGGCGTCGTCGTCGTTCGTTCTGCCGGCCGGGCTCAGCGGTGGTGGCGAACTCTGGAATATTTTAAAATATAATGTAAAAGGGGGCGTATAAAATGCAGAAGCCAATAAAACTCTTTTTATTTTAACACAGGAACAGACAGTAATCTTTACACTAACAAGTAACAAGTCGTGCGGCGGTGAAATAATACCTAGAATGTAAGGCGAGTGAGGTAATGTATGAGAATGAACGAACAACGAATGAACAAGACCGGGGAGTGAAAGATGAGGAAAATGATAATAATAATATCGCCATAATCTTTGATGTTTTAATAAGTATAGATGCGTTATCCGTTCTATTTTATGACAAAACAAAACCAAGGTATTTACCCGACTTTGAGTTAGTTACGTACCTGCGCGCCAGGACTACACGATAATAATATAGGCCATAATATCTCATACATTATCTCACTCATCTTGCATTGTATTCCTTTTCACACATTACACTCCACATAATAACATATATTTATATGTTTAAACATATATGTCACCATCAAACTGTCTTAGTTTACAATGTAACGGGCGAAGGCGCATAGAGAAACTATACTCGTAGATAGTGCAGTGCCTAAAAGGATGTTACTTAGTGGACGGTATATGCAACATAATTATTATGAAACACATTAATATTAGTGCGAAACGAAACTGAATGTTGAACGAAGTTATTAATAATTATATAGTAGTGGATAAACGAGCTGTAAAACTGTGAATAATTTATCATTTAATTACACCTATACACCCTCGATGTTGGCAAACAAATATAACACTTCCATTTTATAATTTCATATTTTATTGTTTGCTCACGTCCATAAAACGAGCTTCAATAACGATCTACAGGGTGTACCAACCTCCTACCTACCTACGTCTCGGCGAAGTAACGAAGTTGCTGGTTAGAGTAAAATACTTATACATAGATAAAAGAACATTGTTTTTAATAAATCGTAATAATATTTTTAAATAATCGTTTTTAATCATTCGTTATGTAACACGAACCTCTAAGTATACATTAACGAAATTAGGAGTAGGTATTTTTAAAAACAGCGATGTCTTTTCTTATGAAAATATGTAGATAGGTATTTTAATTTGTGACATTTGCATTTTGTTTTGCAACTTACTCGTATATAAATTGTAGGTATACCTACTTAGTACTTACCTAAATAAAAATTCACGTTGAAATTTCATTGTTGCGAGGAAAAGCGCCGAAAATGCAAATACCTACATTTATATTCAATTAAATTTTGTACGGGCTACGCGCGTACAATTGCAACGATCAGCGATTTACGCCGATCGCTTATTTAATTTTAATAACTACGTTAGAGTGTGACTTACCGTCTCTCGTCGCGTACGGTCATTAAGAGTACCGCGTCATTCACCTCATTGCTCACATTTAGTTAATTTAGTTTATATTCCATTAAGACGGAATTATAGATTTTTACATATAATCTCTCTTTTTATTTATTTTACTTTATTACAACTACGGTACAACCCGTACAAATTTCATTAAAAAATATCCCTTTTAAAGAAACCTGTTCCATCGCAACGAATCATTCTGTATACGTACACGCGCACAATTTAGTATGCCACGCCACATAATAATAAGTATATTATGTACCTATATCGTTTCTACTATACTCTACCACGTCAGAAATAGGGAAATAATAGCAACTTACGGACAACGCTACTCCGATGGAGCGCTGATAAGAACGTTGTGTTGTAAACACGCATGCTATCACCCCATACCTACAATTAAGAACGTAGGTAGGTATCTAATGTTTACAAATCAAATTCTTTTGTCAAAATATTTGTTGAGCTACCCTTTATAGCACCTATAATCGATTTGATTCATTAATCTGGGTTGACTTTGAGAAAATGCTGTGTAGCATTAAATCGCCTACTGCGAGCTCTTATTGCAATAGAGTAAAACCAAGAGTTCTAGGAAAAATTACACTTGGCGTATACTGTCCTAATATACCTACAATGCCCAATAACAACGAATCTTCCATAAAATTATTTGCCTCTCTGTTTACCACTACACATTAGATAAGAACAGCAAATGATTAATGGAAGCACGAACTATAATGAAGCTTCTTGCAACTGAACGTAAATATGGCGCTTTACCTGCACTCTTGGTTCTGTGAAATATGTATTTCATTTAATTCAAATCTTAAATGAAGCCAAGTAATACGTACCTACTAATCACGAGTTTTTCCACATAGTTATAAGGTATAATCATTTCGCCATATGCGTTCTAGTTTCAGAAGAATAAGTCAAGGTCATCCCGTGACCCTGAACTTCGGCCACTTTTATGAACCCACGGTATATTGTACCTTATTACATAGCCTACACTACGACCTTGCGTAATATACTAATTAAGTCATTTCTTTTGTCATATCTAGACAAATATCTAGCCTAATCGCCAAGGATATCAAGTTAGCCATTGATATAGATAAGTACAAAATATCAACACTTTTTGGTACATGTTGCTGTACTACAGCTTGACTTGTATAAAGCGTTTAATATCCACTAACCCTTAACAGCAATCGTCGAATCAACAATCGATATTTACAACCGACAATAAAGACCAAAAGAATGAACATACATACGAGTAAATCACGTGGTTAACAGCTGCGGTTAGTCGGTATTTACACATACAAAGGACGCTGTAAGTACTGAACGAAGAAGAATGAATCCATCACCCTCTAAGTAGGCATTGTTAAAGTGGGTTTGGGATGGACAATTTAATCAAATAACTTTCAATAAATATTTATTTGACATTATAAAAATAAATAAATAAATAACGCTTCACACGCACAGCCCCACATTAGGATTC
Organism: Noctuana haematospila; assembly: GCA_018231265.1. Classification (NCBI taxonomy): domain Eukaryota; kingdom Metazoa; phylum Arthropoda; class Insecta; order Lepidoptera; family Hesperiidae; genus Noctuana; species Noctuana haematospila. The sequence continues at coordinate 6,353 of DWQL01000462.1, read as the reverse complement.
CCTGTGTCGTGGGTGCCATGGACACATACAAAGACAAGTACACAAACACCCAGACCGAGAACAGAAATATAAATTCATCATTTAAATTTCTGCCTCGCCGGGGATCGAACCTGAACCGAATGGAATGACAACCGATAGGGGAAAAAAGTCCTCGATAGTCGCGTCTCTGCAAAAGGAGCACAGGTCGAGGACCTCGGAGGGGGTTCCGACCCGGTAGATTGATGACGTGTAGAAAGACAGAGGAAGACCACTGAATCTGAAATACAAGGCGCTGGCGAATCTACTGGACAGTGGGCATCCAAAATCTGATGGATTAATCTGTTCACGTAAGTACCATCATGAGGCACTTAGTCACCGCACTGATGTGTTGTTAGTGATGATAATGAAATATTAATTTAAACTGGTTTTACAACACTGCAATATGGAATCTGAAGGCCAGATTTTCGGTAGGAGGCAGTTATCTATCTTGTTTCAAAGATATAAAGGGTGTAAACAAAACGATGATACGGCGACAGATGTCTCATGTCTTTGGTATTGTAAATAGATTCTTTCGAGTAAGTTTTAGGTACAATTTTATTCAACGTGATAAAATAATGTTTAGGCCATTTAGATCATAGAAATGTGACAAAAGCAGTAACAAGAAATTACTTCCTTCTAATTCGGAATGAACATGATATTTTGTGGAGCTGGCCGCGTTAAAAAATTAAGTGGACAAATTTTTATTATTTTAATAAAATCCTCTCAAGTATTTACATTTTAAATACACTAACTTGGGCTGGATATTTCGGTCGATACGAGTAAATAATTCAGATATTGTATGGCTGTGTGAGTGCGCTGGTCACACACATTATTATACCTACTCTTTACTTACAGGCGCACACCGCTGCTCGTGTGTCGTTAGCAAAATCTGCCGCGTCATGCCAACTTGCGATATCTTTTGAGAATGATAAATATGAAAGTACGTCAGAGGTTACGAGACTTATACAATTTTTAAACATAATATCATTAGATCATCTAACGGTGGGATTACAATTCCTTTTAAATATCGTTAAAATTTAGTCAAAATCGGTTCTTTACACATTTGAGTCACTTCTGTTTGCGACGAATACTACAATCATGGAAGAGCTCAGTAGGATGACGAACATTTTTGCATAGATTTCCTTGAATATACAAATAATTTAAACGAAGAAGAAACATGTATATTTTGATAAATTTATGTACATTTTATTCATTTTAGAAGATGATGCTTTGGACACACTTACTTAGGTACACAGTTATTGTTAACACTTCCAACTCATTAACAGGGGATAATTATGTTGTTTGAAGTTAGGATAAATCTAAACAAAGTAGATCCTACTCTGTATGGGTAAGCTAAGCTGTGGCTTAGGTAAGGAGTTAACGGTCTTACACAGCGGAGCGGAGGCATGTGACATTATTATGTAACTCGTTTACGAACAGTATAGACAGATAAAAGGAAAATATTTGTTTCTGTATCAGAAATATAATTTTGTTTTTTTCTAAAGTAATTTTTATATCTACATAGGTACTTATTTACTTGCCGAATTTACGAGTCTAATCTTTCCTCTCAATAAGTATTGACTAGCAAATAAATCAATAAGGATTGAGTTTTGTTAGACCAACAATATTGTTGTAGGTATACAAGTATTACCTATAGATTATTTAACCAAGGCTATTATGATCGTAAAAGTCACTATGATAAACACTTTTATTGTTTCTAGCTGCAATATTGTCTGTGTGGAAATTGAAAGACAAGTTATCATTTTATTTTGGAAAAACCTAGCATGTAGGTAGTTTGCCATTTATTAGTACCCAAATGCTAGCCCATTAATAGTAGAAACTAGGAACGTGAGCACCAGAGGCACTGCTGGTTTTTAAATAAAAGTAACTAAAGAATGCTATGGCACATTCTGCCAGTAAAAGTTAGTCGGGAAAATCATAATTCAGATAATTATCACCAAAGTTTAAGAGCATTACTCAATCTTTATTTTCAACCAATGTTAATCAATGACATTTAGAAAGATTTATTTAAATAAATTGCGTGACATGTAGCGCCATCTATTATAGAACATATTACACAAACATCCCTAAAAGGTTTGCTATTATTGGAAACACAATACAGGTGGTGAATCAAACAAATTTAAACTCTTCCACGATCTTCTATCTGAAGAGAATCGGAGGTAATACGTGAATGTGTAGTTACTTATGGGGACTAAAAATTGTTACACGTATTAAAATTAACATTTGACAAATATGTACCTTCATTAAGTCGGACACGTAGTTCCCTGAGCAGAAGGTCATGTCACCGATATCGTTGCAAGTTCCGCTCAACGGGCCGTCCTCGGCTGCGTCCCAGTTGATGGGAGGCAGGTCGTCCAGCAGGTTCCCATGTCTAACGTCCTCGTCCGTCTCCATGTTTTCTGCTATAAAGGATTTTTTATTAATAGGATAAAATTTTGTCTGTGTCCGTACATTTTTCGTCTAAAGTAGTTTTGCAATTTGTTTTCATAAATGTTTTTCAAGTGTAAATAAATAGCAATGCATAAATATAAAGACTTATATGTGTTTATATAACTCCGGTATTTTTATTAATACTAAATGTATTTTTACTGAAATAACATAAATTTAAATGTATTAGATATTGTCTATACTATATCTCTAGGCAACCAAAATTGTTGATATATGATTGATAGAATGAAGTGATATGAAATAATAATGCTCGTATTTTTATTATAAGTATATATACTTATATATATATATATATATATAAAGAGATTATTTTCACTATATTTTCCATTGGAAACAGCTTTCAATTCAGTTCAATCGATGCACTAAAACACATATATGTATTCAGTCTGGATTGAAACTCGAACTAATAAATCTACTAGCAGCAGTAGCCCCGCAAAACTTGAACGCAGACATTTCTTTTCAAAGCTTTCAAAAAAAGAATCATCAAAATCCGTTTACCCAGTCGTAAGTTATCGTAACCAAATACTTACATTCAAATTAAGAACCTCCTCCCTTTTTGAAATCGGTTGATAATATTAAAATTTATTTTCTTTTAAATAAATTTAAAAAAAATTTTTTATACTTACTTCAAAACACTGGGAATCGTGATAACCAAATTTACAAAGAACTATAAAAAAGTACGTAATGACCTGATTTGCGCGTGATAGTCTTGCATACTGGCCAAAATTGCAGAAACGTGAAATTCCCGCATTCTCACGTTTACGGTGTCAAGCAATTTCAAACTGTAATTAACAGCAATACAACCTAATATCCCGCGAACCGTTTCCTCTATTTCTGTTCAGAAATTTCTCCGTTCCAAACGCTTTGAAACTTTATTAGACGGGAGGTAAAGTTTAATTTTGCTTGTGTTTATCTAATAGAGGTTTTGTTTCATATAGCAGGTTGAAAATGCAATTTTGGATTGAACTGAAGAGAAATTATGTTTTAGACTCACGACATTATTATGTGCCCGTAGCAATACGGCGATGGTGTATCGAAATAAAAAAATTAAAGTTAAAATTGGGTGCTTTTATGATTTTGCATGTCAGGTTATGGACATCGGCACCAAGGTTCACTGTAAACGTAAGTGAATTTAGAAGAACTGAGTATCACCTCACTTTTTGAAGACGGCTTCAAATTCAATCAAGAAAAGTCGAATATTTGCTCTCATGTATTATTGCATGATGGCCTCTGTCTACTAGTTCTGATTTTTTTACAAGTTATGCAAATTAATAACTTGTTAGTTATATTATAAAAATATAATATTGTACCTATTGCATTAGCGCGAGTGTAAGCTACAAAAAATAAAATGGTGTTTAATCCCGTCGAGTCGGGTAATCTTTTCAGTTCCGCCCGGAATTAATACAAAGGGTGCGGCGATATAAAAGATCTTGTTAATATCGGGTGTAAAGCTGCTTTATAAATTTTGTACATTAATCTTTTCGTTTTCGTTAAAAAAATTTAAAATCTCTCTTCATTACAAATTTTGTTAAATAAAATCTGAGATCGATAATTTTGTTGGATAGTTTATTGGATTACAGTAAAATAAATAAAATGCCTATATTGCTCAAAAAACAGATAACACAAAACGATACCGCGAGCCCATCGCTTATAAATTAATGTACTTGTATAATAAATTATAGTATATAGGATAAAAGATATCAGGAAATTCAAACAGTTCTTAGAGATTCTAAAAAAAAGAATTCCTAAAAAAAATGGTACGAATAAAGTGAAAATTATTTATAGAAACTGTCAGTATCAATAAACATTTTATTCGACAATACGTTCAACTATTTCGAACCGTATATACCTCGTAATACAATACCTTGGCAACTATACAACGCAACGTCAGTATAACTTGCTGCTTTACAACGAGACAACTCACATAAATATGTATCAAAAGAGGGATTGGATTGCAAACAGAACGAAATTCTCCAAACATGGCCGTAGCTTTTGAGAAAATGGTTTCTTTGAAAAATGTTAGAATTTTCAACATTTGAGTTTTATTCTTCACAGTGAACGAGAGCGCTGTTAAGAAAAGTGCTTAGGCAAAAAAATATACATACATCCGCACATAGAACCCCTTCCTTTTTAAAGTCTTTAAAAAAGTGTAGATTGAAAATTTGTCGCAAGAAATGTGTTTTTACTCGCTTAAAACTTTTATTTTCACTTTTAACTTCAACACTTTCTTTAGTTTATTTAATAATTAAACCGATAAGGACTAAGATGGTCGCTTTAAAGTAATTGTCACTAGCTTTTCCAACCGACGGGTTATCAGGGCGAATCCCAAAGAACATAGAACCTTGACCTATAGGAATTAAAGGTCTATATTAAACCACTAAACTATTAACTTCCGTGTCTCGTAAGTAATAAAACCGGGAAGAAAAGAAAGACAGATCTACGTAACATTTACAGTTTTGTGATAAATGCTCTTGGGAACAATAATGGCTTTGTTTTACTACAAAGTAACGCATTTCTAAAGACCCAAGGTTACAACTCTGCGCCGAGAGATTTGAAAAGAATTCGAAAGCAGTACTTTAAACTCAGTAAAGAATTTCCATCAGAATAATTTTTACTGCTACCTAGACGTTGTTATAATTAAGAAATATATATTATGTTTGGTGTAACGCAACCTTTTAGAACAATATTTTTTTTATTTTAATTTATTTTTTATTTTAATTGAAATTTCAAATTAATTACGTACCTATATCAAAACTTATTTTGTCACTTTTGCATAATTGCAATATTACATTTAGACAACACGACTTTGAAACTGATTCTCTGAAGTAGGGACTCATACAATTGTTATACCAAAGCCTGGAATTTCGAATTGACATACATTTCAGTTCTCACAAAGGAATTCTGGGTGTGTCGTTGATAAATCAGAGCCGCTTTGTACCTATGACCAAATGCGCGCATTCCGACAATACCATAAACATGACTTTGAAATCCATTCCAACGAAACACTAAAGTACTTGTATAGTACTTGTATATTAATCTAGTTTATTAGTAGGTACCTATAATCTACTTAGATAAAAATAAGAACAACCTACCTACATCAATTCCAGACCTCGTAAAAGGACCCAATTAAAATTATGACACGAAATGGTCAGGTTTTACGTTATAAAATTGTTTTACATTCGCAACGTGGTTATTTTCAGCTATAAAACTGAAGTACAGTGAAGGTTGTAAACTACGGAATGTGTTACAAGTGGTAATTATACATCACTTTAATCATTCAGGCATGGACCTACTAAAAGAACGGACGTAATGTCGTAATAGGACGCAGTGAAGCACAACAATGGCGGTAGCGTCTGAATGAGTGTACGTTGCTCGAGCGAGGTGCGAATCGCACGGGCGGTCGACAAGATCGAAACGAGAATATCATACTGTGATTGTGTGACTGTACACGTGTACACACAAGGGGCCTTGACTTATTACGGTAGCATGGCTTGTGTTTTACTGACATTCTGTCCATTTATTTTAGGTAGTCTATGCATTTAGGTATAAGTCGTACTTGTGCCTGAAAACCTACCACTAATGCCTCGACATGACCTAGTTTCGAACCACTTACTTCTACGCCTTATTCGGTATATTTTGGAAGGTTAAGTTAAGAGTTATTTTGATTAAATAGAGCTCGACTAAAAAGCGAAAACTTATTGACTACTTACATAATTTCATTCCATACATTTTCCGAACTCCTCATTTAAAGGTGTGTGTGGTTCAACCGGGGAAGTACCACCGCTGCACCCATGTCAGCCGTGAAGCTAATGAAGCATTTCAGTTGTGTTTCAGTGGAAAGGTGCAGTTGCCGGCCACACTTACAT
>DWQL01000461.1:0-15145 GCA_018231265.1 Noctuana haematospila | reverse complement strand
CTCTCCCCACAACCGGGGAAGGCCTGGAGCATACTCCACCACGCTGCTCCAATGCGGATTGGTGGTGGATTTGGTATTACTATCTACTTAAATAAGTACATAATCAGTTTTCACGTGCACGAAAACCTACTTTGTAGATATTCTTACTGTTAGATTGTTGTTAGCGTAGGTAAAATAGGAATAAAAATTATACAGTGTTTATTCATGAGAATGGAATGATGGTTATAAAGTTGATGCTCGATTTCCAAATGAATTGTGTAGCTGCGGGATGTCAGATGGCAGCAACAATATATCAGGTTTCAATGAATAATTGATCGTTCCTATTTCGCCTGAAATCACATTTTTGTTAATAAGTCACTATATTATATTGCGATGTTGTATTGTATTTTATTTGTGTTGCTTTGTGTTGTATTTTTGTAGGCTATCGATACAATACTTTATTGGCGCAGTAAGGAACATTTTAGATGATAAAGGATTTTGCAACTACCTATAAAACCTGAACCTATAAAAGTACTTTAATTATTGTATTAGGAAGTTTAACATCATGAAAATAAAATAATTAAATAACCATATTTAATTTTTTTTTAGTTACTAGCAAATCTTTCGAAGACGCACATAAAGCTTAAAGTTATTATGTACCTAGGTACCTAATCGTATTTTTGGCTGATATCTATTTGAGAAACTATGCGGTTCATTACAGTGGCTTTGCTCTAACATTGCTATTAGCATAACAATTTCAATTAACCCCCTGTTATCAACAATGACCAGTCCATGCAACATACCGCCAAGCAAAATCCTGTCAATTGAGTCTATTATAGTCGTCATTTGCATGTAGATAAACCTAGGTTAAATACATCCGGGAATGACATTTAATTATTATCTGTGTGTAGTGTACGGTATTTAAAATAATGCTTATAACATTATAACGCAGCATCATAATTACGTTACCAATTACTATAGGGATTGTGTTGACGATTTATCAGCTGATGTACTGTACAGAAAAAAATTATATTATTAATTATAATTAATTTTAATAAATATAGGAATGTAGCTACACATGCGCTCCCATAGCTAGATGTTTTAATACCTATTACAAAATTTTAATTTAAGTATTATTTGAAGGGGAAAATTGTTTTTTGGCGGGAGAGTCCACGGCGCGCGGCGCACAGGTTGACCCCGGCCACGGCGCTGTCCGTCGTTTCCTTCCCGCTTTCATTAACGACATACTACTCGTTTTATTCTTGTTTAGGTTGCAAATTCTCTCACAGTTCTTTGTCTCATTTAGCATTTATTTACGGCGTATTCAATTTAAATATCTCCCCTTTTCCGTTTTATCGCCGTAGAAATTGCTCGACTTGCTCCACTCTGTTTTATTTAAATTTGTCAGTCTTGCTCTTATTGCTCTTGCCACGATTTAGTTCAATTTAGAAACATTGTAACAACGTCTAAATTTATTGTAGCACTTACTTTGTGGCCAATTCTATAATATTATTATATTTTAATGTGACGCTTTTTGCTGACAAAATAAATTCATATTTCTATGTACAATATTCTTATACTTATTATGTAGGTAAGTAGGTACCTATAGCTGTCAACACCTTTAAATTTGATTACTAGAGATTAGATAATTTATTACTATAACGACAACATTAACATGCTGGAGACCCTTTTTATGGCCCACTGCTGGGCACGGGTCTTTTCCCAAAACCGGGGAAGATTGTTGGAGCATCAATTATTTTCTTTAGTTACATTGTAGGTACCTAATTTTCAAGCGCACAAGCATTTGTGTATGTATAGAATTTCATACCATGCCTACAAACACTGGTTTCTCAAGGGGACGGAAACTACGGGAACGTACAACTTATGGCAAACCAGCTTCTTGGGCTTCTAGTTCAGTTGCCGGCATATGGATAGCTCAGCTCGATTTTGCCAATTCGTTTCAACGAAAATAGCCAATACACTAAAGCGTCGGTCCAAATATATCTTTAGCTATTATCTTTATCTTTATTTACTTTTTAGATACATTAACTGTGTAGAACTTCAAACAGGCATTAGAGGCCCCTCTTCCTTCACTGCTTAACTTTTGTATCTGTGTAAACTCACTCGCTCGCCCGTGTTTCTAACAAGAGAACAAGTTAGTTTATGTTAGCCAACCATAGAATGAATCACTGTGCTCTTGTGCTGTATTGGCATGTGTTGCAATGTAAAGCTAGTGTCGAATTTTAAATGTATCTCGAGTTGCTAACATAACAGGCTTCATGTTTCATTCTTGTTGCGCAACTGGTTACTTCTGACAATAAAAATTTCATAATACACAGTGCAAGTTGTCTTTCTTATATTTTACTTACTTGCACATAAAAATATTAATTAATACATAATAGGAATATTATTTACTACAAAGTTGAACATGTCAAATGCGTATCTACCAAACCTTGAAGTGTTAGATTTCGTACGGTACCTACTTGGGATGCATGTTGTAAATGTAGATGACAATTCGTTTTTTGTAAGAAATAATAAGTCATAGGCCACCATATTTATACATATATTATAGGTATACGTATCTTTTTTGCTACCTGGCTGCAGAACCCTAGAAATGAACGGGACTAATTAAAAGACAGGCACAGCAGGTTGCTCCGTTTCTTATTACCTGAACGAAGATGGACGCTCTTTATAAATAATATAAGGATCGTCTATCTTCGCAAGGCAAGTCCTGCTTATACTTTTTATACTTGTTAATTTTATCCATCAAGCTTTAAATATTAAAAGTAACTTTAATAGCTGGAGTTTATTAAAACATTTTGTAAAGTAATTTAACATAGGAGGTAAATGCGAGTACATTCTCTTGTGTGTAATGATTAAATAAATTACAGCATTTTAATTAAAATTACGACCCATTTTTGAATGAAAGGGCGGTCGCTTTTCGTGCGTGTATCGTGCACGTGACATCCATTGTAAGAAACTTTATAATATCGTTATTAACACACATAAGGGCTGTCGGATTCATCACTTTACTAACTTTCATACACCTAAAAGCTGCTGGTTTTAACGAATGTTTTCTAAACCTTTAAGTTTTGCTGAAATTGGTAATGAGAAGATAATTACTAACTGTAATTAACATGTTTATGTTAGGTACAAATTTAATTATAAAACATACGAGTAATTGTATGTAATTATTTATATTCATTTATTTGGAGGAGATGATGGCAAGTATTTGCTGATAAATAAGTAATTTTTTACTTTAATTATTAGTACACACTCGACGCAATTAGAGGGGTGACCGCCCTCCGAAGGTAGGCTCGACTAAAAAGAAAAGCCACGAACACATTGTCGGACCTTCCTCAACTCCTAACAAAATAAGTATATTTTTGCTGATTCGAGACAAAATTTGCAAGTCTGCCAAGAATATTCGTAGCAAATCGTTTTCCTATAATTGGAGTAGGTACATGTGAATTTTGTATTCAGTAGCGCATCCACCGCGGATGAAATTTCGCCATTTCGCGGGAACCCCGTCTTCCATCATGCGTGCTTATTGAAGTAATTTGTGTTACCCCATATGTATTGCGTATACATTGTCTATATTGTATTCAGTTGTCTTTCTCTTCCGGCACATATCTACCTACAATAATTCTACTCGGAGGTAATGTACGAGTAAGTATCCGGCTTTCATTAAAAGTCTAACTGCATTGGCAAAATTAAATAGGTACACGACTATATCTTAATTGTCCAGCAACTCTCATGTAAAGTTAAAAAAATTAGGTATTATACAATAACAGTTCGTCAAATTATCATGAAATGTCTCAACTCAGAAACAAAAATCATTTAAGCGAAAAAGTAATTAGGATATCATGTAGAGCTTCCCAACACTTGCTGCCAAGTGCCAAGTCCTAATACCGCTTGCTTAATTGTAGCTTTTTCTTAAAACGTATTTCTTATAGCCCATTATGAGAAGAACCCTGAAATTAGTATGAAGATTAGCTCTAATTGTTCAGAGTTATGTGCGTATTATAAATGTTTTTACACACTTAGCTTAGCAAATAGGCATACGGGCCATCTTATAGTGAGTGATCACTGTCACCTATGAATTATGAGCAATAGAGGACTCACCAATGCCCGCTTTGAAGATTTCTTTTAGCGAGGACAGAGCTTTTTTTAAGAACCCCATATTATCATAGTTCACCGGAAATGCCTTTGTCTTTCATAACATAGACGTACGTGGTAGAAATGAACCTTTATGAAATTATCATTCTTTCTGGTGAAGGAAGGCGAATGGAGATGGTGGATGTAGGAGGTAAGTACTCTTCGAAACTATCTATTCGATTTGAAATATTTTTTTAATAATTGAAAGTTTATTACTCTCGAAAGTCATTGGTTATATGGTACCTATATAAATAAGTTAAAGTTATTATAAATTTTGTCAGCTCTAAGTCAGAAAAAGTTCACGTCATGCAATATATTAATCATTTTGAATAAGAATACATTCTGTTTATTAAGCGTTAACGTGAATAATACCTTTTATATCTATTGTTTTGGAGATAACTACACATAAAATATGATTATGGCAAGAACTTGTTTTGCTCTCGACAGCCGCATTTTTTCTTGTTGTACAATGTTTAATAGTTAACAAACAACTCGTAAGCGACGTTTGCTTTGTTACGTAAATTCTCACTATCCCTTTTTAACAAAAGGGTCTGAAGCCTAGAGGCGCCTATGTTTATTTATGGAATGCCATTATTTTTAAATCCATATAGTATAGTATAGTAACGTTAGTCAGAAGTAATTAGAACTTATTATTTAACTATCTTCTCGTGTCGTTTTACTATCTAATCGATATAAATACTATTGATAACAGAGCTTGGCCGTACCTATGGGGTCACCATTAGATTATAAACAGTTTCTTTGGATTTCTGTGCCATTTTTTTTCTTTATACCCAACTTATGCATAGATCCGTAACTTCTTCACTTATCACGGTCCTGGAGGTGAAAATAGCTGGGATGATGAGTAGAGTTAGGTACTCATCACCCCAGCTCGTACTCACATACGGACATGTATAAGTGCTGCATTTCAATTACCTTATTTTAATGTTCATTTATAAATGTATTTAATACTAGCAATAAGCAGGTAGATGCAGGAAAATTGTGCATTCCCTGTTGTTATGCATAGGTTTGGATGTATCCAGTCCAGCTAATAGTGAGTAGGCGTGATCGTGCGAGTGTGTTGCCAAGTCAGTAGGGCATAGGTTGACAGGACGCATTCCGAAACTGCCGACACCGGTGATGCAGGTCCACTTTGCGCTCACTGACCTACATCCGCTTTGGCACCGCTTACAATCGTCGCTTCAACTTAATTGTTCCGACACTTGGAGCTCTCCTAACGACTGTGCCGCAATCGGCCGATTTAAGGGGGAGCTCCGCACAGTGACAGCGACCGCTTTCAAGTGCCTTTTGGGCAGATATCCACTTCGAATAGTCAATCCGTACCGCAAGGAAGTAATCGTATTCCGAAAGCGAACACACACACACACAACACACAGTGTTTGTTAATGAAATGCTCTTCACGAAAATGTTGGCGAAATAAAAATACGATACATTGTCTGGGTGCCGTGTTACGGACATATATAATGAAAGAGGGGGATTACAATTTGCCTTTGTGATGGCGTCATCCAATTACATTAATCTGGTGTACTCGTACCGCGTGGCGCCGCAAGCAACTTGATTAAAAATTCTATTAGTTGAAAGGCTCAGACGTCTTCTTAATAGATAAAGTGCACGCCGTCAAGTTTATGAGATGTATGTGACAACTAAACGCAAGGCACTATATCGTTATTAGTAAGTCATTAATATGGATTAATGCCATCCTTATATCTTAACTGTAGAGCTCTGTGCCAGTGTTAAGTATGTCTAATTGTATGTCGGTTAATAGCACATACCTACTGAATTATACTTTTAATTACATAGATAGATAGAATCATTTATTCCACTCCTTCAACAAAATTTACACACACAACATAATAAAAAAAGAAAAACAATATAAATAATCGACTAAATTCCAATGTGAGAAAATGTTTGTTTGCACATGCGGTGTGGAATAGGCCCCGCACTCATCGTGCACTTCAGAATTACTTATTGAACACCAACATAATATAGGTAACATTCTTTGTACAGTACTTACAGTACTTAGTACAGGAGGAGTGCTACAACACTTATTCATGACAAAGATTCATGAAGATTTATGTTTATATTAACTGTAAAAAATCGATTTTGTTCGCCATTCGGTTAAAAAGTCCACTGGATTAGCTACGTAATAAGCTGCGGAGTATTACATGAACACGTTAGAATTGATGCAGGAACACGTCGCACGTACGATACGACGATAAATAAACGAGCTAAGCGTTGTGTACTAGCCGTGATCGTGTACACGCATCTATTTAAGCATTGTCCGCTGCCCGTTTTACAGCTTCGATTAAGCTTAAATTAAATTGAAAGCAGTTGCGTATTGTTTGATTATTATCTTTTACCTGGTAAAAAGACACAACCCAACCATTTCTAATGGGAAGCATTAGATAATATTATTTTGTTTCGGACGGTCTTTAAATATACATGTCGTCATATTTTGAGACTTTACTAGTAACCTAAAAGTGTTTGTAAACGGAAAGTAGCTTTTTAAATTGGCAAGGACTGCAGTCGCGGTCCACGTTTGGAGGCAAACAGTCGGCTTTGGCTATTTACTTGTTGCGGTATTTACCGGCCGATGTTATCTGCATAATGCGGTCGACAGTGTAGCGCCGGCGATATTTCACCTCGTTAATGTGGATTTACATTAAACCACGGCCGAAATGCTGCTTCATTATTGTAAATTAATAAACGATATGCCAATAAATGATTATAAGCAGGGTGTTAACTTACTCAAAGAACATTTGCTTTGTTATATTTGAAACATGTTATCTACATGCTTATTATATGAGGTTATATTAAAAAAGGTATATAAAGAAATATATTAAAATCCATGCAAAATATTAAAAATTAAAAAGTACTTCTTAGGTTATTCGACACGAAAGTCAAACTGCTAACTAGGATAAATACCAAAGGAGCCTTATTGACGGACAGAGCGCTTTCACAATTCTCAACGGTGACTTCTTTAAGAAATTAAATCTAGTAATCAATGAAAAAAGTCAGAACTCAAGCCTCAGGGGTTAGAAGGCTTTACCCGCTTCAGGAGTTTACTTGTTGCAGCATTTACCGACCCATGATATTTGCATAATGCGGTCGTGAATGTAGAGGCAGCGATACTACAGGTCGTTTCTTAGAATTTACATTTTGGCTGCATTCATACTATTGGCTTTACTGCAAATTAATTAACAACGCAATGTAATCCAGAAATTATGGCCATAGGTTTTGTCTGATTTTGAACTTTCTCCCGAGTACCTATGTAACGATTTAAATTAGTTATTACCTTTAAGCCTAAAGGTGGTTTTAATTTTTGCTTAAAATAATTTTAAGATCTCACATCTCAGCGTGTTCCATTAGTCGTGTTTGGAAAAAGGAAAGAAAATAATAATATGTTATTTAACGTTTACATCTTGTCCTACTAGCCACTATAAATAGCTTTAGAATTTAAAAAAATGTGTAGGTAAACTAAACAATAAAAAAACAATTATAATTTGGATTACAAAGAGCAATGAATATTATTATACAATTTTACGTGCTGGTAAGTAGGAAAGATGTAGGCCCATGTTGGGCCGTATCACACACACACCACGGTTCGTTAGATATATTCAAACAATGACTTCATTAGTGTTTAATCGCGGCATTTAACTGCCGACCGGTTGGATGCGCTGCAGCGAACGATGTGATGACCCACTAAAGTTTGTTGGAGATTGTATAGATGACGTGTACAGTTATGAATCTTGCTTTGTTTTTATCGTAAATACGAGCAAACGAGAAATTAAGTTCTCTGGAGTTAATAGTTCTAAAACCCACGTAATAGCTAACGTGTCTTTAATACTCGCAGTGAACATTTTGTCGAAGTTTATGATTAATTTGTACAAATATTTGCTATAAAGTTGTTTTACGAAGCGGAAAAAGGTTAGAGTGGACTTTTTCGATAAACGCAAAAGTAGCACCCAGCGGGGTTCCGTCAAGTTACATTCGCAACACAAACTAACTATTATTTAATCTGTGAGTGTAGCTTCATTTTTAGCCAAGGTGTTGCAGCTACGAGTACCTATATTTAAATTTAGCTGCCTAAACATAAGATAAATTAACATGTAACCTTGAAAGTAAAGTTAAGATTAGTATACTGTAATTAAAATTCCTTACACACCTATGTTTAGCCGCAACATATATTATTATGTATGTATAAATATCATAGTAAAAATGAGATTCACATGTGTATGTATTTTTTTCTGAACGCTACGTAAACCTCTCTGCACATCGTTTCACAACTCGATCTGTAAATTATGATATTCAATGTGATTAACGTTTAACTAACAATAGTCAACAAGGCAGAGGTAATTTTGTTAATTATGATAAACGACACAATAACAACAAGCTGGCTATTAAATTATTGAAAATGATAATGATTGACGTATTCTATTCGGTACGTTACTACATTAAATTAAAATAATTAGCATAAATTGTAATGAAATAATGCAATTAAGTAATATAGGTTATGATGATTATTTATGGTAAACTAAGTTATGGTCTTATGAAACTTACGAGTACTTATTTGCATGCTCTAAAAGCATACTTTTACTGAGAGTAAATGATGGCTACCACCAGACAATAAAAAAAATCAAGGTTTAAATAATTACGGTCCGAATAGGCCACAGACCTATTAATTAATGTTAGTAGCGCATAGTAGACTATTCGCCAAATCTCATTTGGCAAAAGTTGCCCATGACTTCTGTTATCTATTATGTTTTCAATGGCTGTCGAATTAGTGTTAAAATTTTACTTCATAGAAGTTTAATGTTTGGCCGTATTTTCTCTGCAAATTACTCAAGACAGTGCAAAAATAGAGTCCAAGAGAAAATGCTAACAGTTTGAATTAGAATTGATTTATATTTATTAGTAGAAGACTTCCTGGAGCCAGATACCATTTGACATTTGAGCCAAATGGCAGTTACTATTAGTGTAATGACCCAAGCTTCACATTAGGATGTACATGGCTACTAAAATGTTCGTTTGAAGTCTGAAAATAAAACTCAAATAAAACTAACGCGTTTCCATTTTAATTTAAAAGCTTCTTTGCGTATATATCTACCCACCTAATCGAAAGTAATTTAATTCAATACAACGAACATTTTCAGATATAATGACCGATATAAACGTTAGATGGAATCCGATATGCGTCATTGTGAAAGTTTTAAAGGGATATGATATTAGTAGAACTTTAATATGTTTAAGTAGTGGTCGCCGTAAGAGCCGTCAGGCCGTCACGTTATATTGCGTGCGCGCCTCCACTGCTAATAATCGCCGCCTACTGCCTATTGTAGCGGCAACTATTATTACACTTATTACCTGAAAACGACTACAACCTATTCTAGATTTAGGTACAAGGAAATGTAGACTGCATGTTATTTTTTATGGTAAATAAGTAGCGAATAGTCAGGAAATATGTAGCTAATTGTATTTATAATTAAAACCGTAAAAACAGGCAGACACGCCGCTAGATGGTAGATTGTTCACCGTCGTCTTTGGACATGAACAGCAAATAGTAGCCGCCAATGCGTTGCTAGGTCTCAATGAGTGGTCTTTTAGCGCCTTACAGTACAGTAGTAGTGCAGTATTCCATTCCATACCTGTGTATAGACACGAGAAGTAACCCGTCAGTTATGTATTGCTTCGCTCGTTCAGGACACCAAGCAGGACTTAGTCTCCAGATGATTCTAATTATACACTTTACGTGAACTTTTAAAATTCGACGCATTTACCAGTGCACTGGTAAGCCCGGTACTGGAGTTTCAGTCTTAGTAAATTTTCACTTTTATTTTAAAATTTACTAATACTAAATTTAAAGGTTAAGTCGACCCCGTTCCGAGATCCATTTCACAGAGCTCTCATATTATTAGGATATAGATGAGCCTGTTATCGATAATTTGTTTCATTTTTTCGTGTTAATCTGACACGGACACTAAGAACCTACTGCTGCTTCTAAGAAATTAACTGAATCGTCGTAGTATATAATGAATGTTTATTAACATTTACGAATGATTTTAAATTATAATGGCCGTTCATTTATTTTTCTCTGACTAAATGAATTTGTATTAGAACATAGTACACAAATATGTTTTAGTTTAAGACGCGAACGAATATATACGCTGTAAAAATGGATCATGATATTTTACTGCTTGCACCGTCGATGAAGGCCTATTTTTATGATACAGAGCCTCTCCTAAATTTTCGATTTTACTCTGATAAATCCGGACTTATTAAGGAATAGGACTATGAATTTGTGTCTTAACTTGTAAGATTGCTTGCAATCCATAATTCAAGCGCATAGTGCTAGGCTTCGCTTATAATTATGACTTCAGTAATATTCTATGAACATATAAGTATCTTTTTTCATATATTTTTCTTTTGTTTCAGATCACATAAGAGAATTTTCTTGCGGCAACCTTTTCTACAGAACATTGTATTTAAATGAAGAACGAAATACGTTATATGTTGGTGCTATGTAAGTGCTAATTTACCTAATCATTATTACTCTAAATCAATTTCATATTTCTCCCGGTACTCATTCAAACAATCGTATACATAGTATTGTCCCATAATATCGTTAGCCTGCTACATTTTTCATAATAATTATATACCTACTTCTTTCATATCAGAAATCAAAAAGCAATTGCGGAATGGAACTGAGCGAAACGGCAATGGCATGTAATTAGTGATTGAACATGTTATTACCAACGGATCTAACAATCTCGTGATTCACTGCAGTGTACCGATTTGCTCGATGGAAATGGAGCCTCCACATGAAAGCCAATTATCCACAATTTCTGTCAACTTTTGTTTGTACTGATCCTTATTTACGTAGGACTGTTGGTTTTGGATGTTATGCCGACCCGTAATCATAGACACGTTCGGTTTGTTTTATTTTGTAAGCAATTTCTAAGTTGTAAGCAAGTATTAGTTTTGTATATTGGTTTTATTATAAGGTGTATGAAGGATATCTTGCATAATGTTATACGTTATTAATTTACAAGTAAGTACTTACATAATTTGGGTTTTGTCAATGGTATTCTGGGTCATTATATTATATTTTATCGTCATTACTTTGACATATGTAATTAAAGTTCGAGAAAAGTCAAAGGTTTTTTTAAATACTGACGATTTGAAATTCCATCAGGCACACAGATACAGGCTACCAAAATAAGCTAGTTAAAAGCTAGCACAACATAATATTATATTCTGCTTAGTCAGTCATTTAGGCGAATAACAGCTCGGTTTTTGGGTTAAAAGTAAGCCACTTCTTTTTCGCTGTTTGTTTAACTTGCTTGCTAATTGGGTCGTTGGTTAGAGCCAGACTGTATCCAAATCGTTAAAATAACATTAGCTTGGAGCTCAAACTAAAGCACAATATGAAAGCTTTGCAACAGTTTGAAATCAAGTTAAAGTGCAATAAACAATTATTTACAAAACATGATTACCCTTTGATTAAACTCTATGACGACTGATAATGAAACAGTCAAAAAATCAAATTATTATTGGTATTCTTATAAAAAGGGATCTTAAATAAACATTTGTTTAAATTTTGATTTTAATATTGTCAAGTTTTTTCAAGATATAATTGTTTACTGAAAAAAATATTGTATGATTGTGAGCAAGATTTTGAAGACCTATAGGAACAAATTAAAAAAAGTATTACAAAAAACTAATCAAATAGAGCTACATGCAGTACCTATTCTTTGACAGAGATTGTCTAAGCATTAACAGTAAGTGTTTCTAATTGAAACTTATAACTCGATACACTGACATGATAACGCACTTTATAATTATTTTGTCTGTTTCAGGGATCGGATATTTAAATTAAACATGACTGATATTAGTCAGTCTCATTGCGAGGTAAGTGTTTTAATTGTATTTCACGAAATTCTCTTGCGAAACTACGTTGAAAAAACTTAGCTTACGTGAGTTTTAAGGCGCTTTTTTTCTCAGTGCGAGCGAGATTTATAATGCATCTTAACCTCACGTGAAGCTTCCTGGTTCCACTTTAAAGCAACCGTCACCTTTTTAAAAGAAGATGCCTTAAATTCTGTGCAAGCTTTTAAAGTTCTGTAACGTAGGTCTTCGCAAATCGTGTGCTTTCGTTTATAGTTTCTTTTATTTATGAACTTTGTTTCTTTATACTGTGCTGACTTTGTGATAATTGGAGACATAAATAAACATTAAAGTACGAATTAGTATATCTATACCTATATAACTAAAGAATATTTTTAATGTTATATAGGATTAGTCTATATTGGACAGATATAATAAATAACATCGAATTAATCACTTTCACTGTTATACCTACATGTATGTTTATACTTTAAGATTAAATTTAATCCATCGATATATTTTTAGCGTGATGCAATGCTTCTCGAAGCGAGTAACGTCGCGAGATGCGTCAGTAAAGGCAAGTCAGAGCCCTTCGAGTGCAGAAATCACATTCGAGTACTGCAGCCACTGGGCGACGGCGAAAGGCTGTACGCTTGTGGTACCAACGCACACAGTCCCAAGGATTGGGTTATCTATGTGAGTAGACCCATAATTTTTGATAAAAACTCGTTTTAAAAATAACAAACGAATTATCATTAGCTTAGGTAAAATACTCACGATATAAAGGTACATACGAAGATAATCACTTCTAAATTTTATTGACTAAATATTTTTTTTTATATACATAGTTTAAACTTAGCTTACAGGCAGACGTACCACCTGATGGTAAGTGATCACCGTCGCACCGAATATGGGCAATGGCAGCTGGCTGCAATCATAGCTGGCTTCATGATTTAGGATACTTAACTGGCACCCAATTTTTCAAAGGCGTAGCACCAGGGTTCTATCTACATTATAATCGATTCTACGAGTATATGAATCCACTTCCTCTCCTTAATTTCACACACTATGTTTTCTATCCATATAACGACGTGTAAGTTCAGATGTACATTTCACACATATAAAACATACATATTGATTCGTAAACTAAGGCACTTGACCCCATTAGAGTGCATGAATCACATTCTAGTGCAACTACAGCAGTGAATCTACACCCATTTAAGTCTTAGCTTCTCCTCGAATTTGAAGTGATACTACAAGCGTGAATCCTATACTTACGACCGTCTTACCAACACATATCTTCCTTGAATTATAATGGTTAGTTTGTAGTACAATATTGTATAGGAAATTTTAAAGTCAGTTTACTCTGAAGCGTCATAATACGTTTAAAATTGTAATTAGTTTAGCCCCTTGCTAAATATTTTTTGATACACATTAGTTATATTTCCAATAATAACTTGTGTCCAATACTCACATTGTTTCAATAATGCTACGGAAAGGAAAACGCCGTTATTTAACTTTTCGACACGTTCTTATGTAAACAAACAAGTTTTCGGCCATATTTATTGTAGTCAACATGTAAGGTTTGCTGATTATTTATAGTTGTTTTACAAGCGCGACCAGCTAAATTACACAATAATTTGTTATTTGCACAACAGATGGCACAGTTTGGCACTATTTTGTGTTAGTAAAACTATATACGAATACTGCACTAATGGAAAACGTGCATAGTTGAGGGCTTTTAGTTGGAGCGTTTAACTAAAACGAATGTTCGTTCCGCCCAGTTGAACCTGACCCACCTTCCGAGGCACGAGTACGTGCCAGGAGTGGGGCTCGGCGTGGCCAAGTGCCCGTATGACCCCGCAGATAACAGCACCGCTGTGTGGGTCACGCGGGGCAACCCCGGCGGCCTGCCAGCACTTTATGCGGGCACCAACGCAGAGTTCACCAAAGCCGACCCTGTGATATTCCGTAACGACCTCTTCGACTTCCGAACAGGCCAGAAGAGGTTCAATTTCAAACGGACGCTTAAATACGACTCGAAATGGTTAGACAGTACGTAATCTTTAATTATTTTAGTAGACGTTAGTGTTTTAAAAAAAAAAATAGCCATTATTAATTACCACCTACTACTAGTACGTAAGCATGTTCTATAATGAATAATTTATTTTATTTTATTATTTGTATAGCATTTTTGTGCATAATTGGAGCTTTTGTACTTAACACTAATTCAGTACCTACAAACGCTCTCTGGTTTTCATTGCGTAGCGCATACCATTGTGCACTCAATCGCAGTAATTTCCTGCTGCTGAAGTTCAGATACATGATTTGATTTTCGCTTTACTACGTCCTAGCAGGATTCATTATCTCTACCTAGCTTTTTAAAGTTGCCGCTGTGTTTCAGAAACCAATTTCGTGGGATCGTTCGACGTAGGAGAATATGTCCTGTTCTTTTTTCGGGAAACCGCCGTCGAGTTTATGAACTGTGGCAAGGCAGTATATTCCCGGGTGGCCAGGGTATGCAAACAAGATACGGGGGGCAAGCACATTTTGAGCCATAATTGGGCCACTTACTTGAAGGCACGGCTTAACTGTAGCATACCTGGAGAGTTTCCGTTCTATTTCGATGAAATACGTAAGTGAACTATTAAAGTAAATTGAATGTAAAAAATATACCTACCTACCGTTAGAGAATTTTCATAAATATAAAAACTAGAATATAAGATATAATCGACACTCGATATATCATATCCACCGTGGGCGAATTCCTATTGTGTGGAATAAAATTATGTGGCGTGCTTATTAGAGGTATTAGAGACCTACTGTTATATGTATAAAAATATATCGTAATCGACCACATCTTTCTGACAGCCCTAACGTTAATATTCACGGTAATTATTGCCATGAGCTTTGTACCTCCTCGACTAAATGATGGTTAAAGTTTAGAACATATACACGCATTTATTTTTTTGGCATACAACACAATACATGTAAAAGTTTCGTAAGTACCTATGGGCGTCACTATATTTTTGTAGATACAGAAAGTATGATTCATCCTTTGACCCGAAATATTTCACAATAATCCTTCTAATAAACGTGAAATACC
>DWQL01000460.1:0-15146 GCA_018231265.1 Noctuana haematospila | reverse complement strand
CACACTTGATTTTAAAGGGGTGCCGAGAGATTTTTCCGCCGGCTTTTTTTCTCTCGGCCTACTTTAGCCAAAAGGGAAAAATTTATTAGCGCTTAAAGCTGATGTACCGTATTATTTAACGTTTATCCTATGTTCTTATTGCTGTTTAGTCTAAAAATTGTTTTTTTTAAGGCGCTAAAAGAGCTGTCCCATTTCGTTGATCCCTTTTGTATCTCTTTTAGACCATTTATTTATATTCATTTCTGAAGTACGTACCTATCTCTCATGTTTATGATAGTGATTACGTTTTGTTTTTTTTATTACACATTTTTTATTGTTTGTGTATCTTTTTAGTAAACTAAAAATAACTCTTTTATTTATGATATTTTAATAAAATTTCCATTACGTTTATTATGAGTGAACGCAAAAATATTCTTACAACAACACACAGGTATTTTCAGAGGTCTACCATCGTAATTTATATACTTACATTAATAACATCATTGTCTAACTACAATTAAGTTACCTGTATTCCATAGTAACAGTAATATGATATTTGTATGCCATAGTACACTTTGACGTATCAAACTATATTACTGAGAATAGTAGAAGGAGAACACGTGTCTCTGTAGGATAATTTGCTTACGTCCAATTTAATTAGCAAGTACTACTAACAAGTTGGCAGTTGTGGGCAAATATTTAAATGCTTCTCCGTGAGGTTGTTTGAATAGGCTTGGATTAGTTGTAAACTACTTCTAAGTTTACAACTACAAGCATGTAGTAGTTAGTAAGAAACAAAGGAAGCAAATCTTCTATCTATACTTATAATAAATCTGTAGAGAGGTCAATTCTGTACATGAAATAATATTTCCAAAATAACTATCAGGAGGTGATTAGGGATCGATACTGATGCCAAAAATTCAATCAGTAAAATTTTTGTCTGTCTGTCTGTATAACCGTTATAGAAACAAAAACTACTCGACGAATTTTAACGAAACTTGGTACAATTATTTTTCATACTCCTGAGCTGGTTATAGTATACTTTACATCACGCTACAATCAATAGGAGCAGAGTAGTAAAGGGAAATGTTGGAAAAAAAAAATTAACGCGGGTAAAACCGCTGGACATAGCTAGTACTAAATAAGATGGTGATTAGTCTCAATTACAGCACCAGATTACAATTTTTAGATATCATTTTTCAGTAGAAAACTTCAACAAACCTGAGGAGTCAAACGGTAAGCTTTGAGTGTTAAGAAACCCCTTGCAGATTTCTTGGTGTCATAGATGACCACAACACTTTCCTCAATTGATGTCTGGTAATGGTACTGTGATTCCAAGAGTGACTGACTCAAGAAATTGCCCACATCTGCACTCTGGTACCTGTAAAAGAAATTTTATAAGTTAATTTAATATTAAAATTTACCTTTATTTCTAGTTTATCATTTGATACTAAAATCATTTAAGTAATTCTTAAAGGTACCTTCTAAATTTAATTTTACTTAACATAAAAATCTGTCAACATATAGGGAATGTCTCAATAAGACTATGCCCCTATCCGAAATTGTCCAAAACTTGTCAGTTCAGTTGAATCCGATATAAAAGTTTTTCAGTTCTAGATAGATTTTATTGAATATTCGATGGTTACGGAGCCTCCTTAAAAACCCTGGAGAAAATAAAAAACTAACCATCCAACATGAAAATGATCAACATTGACCCTGCGCAGTCGTCTCATCATATCCAACTGGTATTCCTCCTCATCCATGGTGTCATCATGTTTGGGGAACGGGAAGCAGTTGGTAATCTCTAGACGATTTTCCACCACCAGCCCCAGCAGGGCTCCCTGAGCCACCTCCATGTTGCTGCATGATTCCTCATGACAGTGCTTCACTATTTTCATCACCGCCTGTAAAATAAATAGTAAAATATTTATCTATCACACATTGACAATAATATTTTAGTGATAGTACCTATATACAATCATATATTATCATAGACATCATAGACATAGTGTTTTTTTAACTAACTTTCAAAAGAGAAAAGTCAAAAATGTTGCTTAAAGTAACTTGCTGCAAATTAGATATGGTAACACTTGCGCACAAATATTAAA
Source organism: Noctuana haematospila (assembly GCA_018231265.1). Classification (NCBI taxonomy): domain Eukaryota; kingdom Metazoa; phylum Arthropoda; class Insecta; order Lepidoptera; family Hesperiidae; genus Noctuana; species Noctuana haematospila. The sequence continues at coordinate 13,059 of DWQL01000460.1, read as the reverse complement.
ATAAACTTTTTTAAATACATATGCAGCTTCACAAATGGTATTATATCATATCGTACATAATAATATCTATAGGTCCAAGGATTACCATGACTAGTTTTTGACTTGGAACATACTGAAAATGAGACAATCGAAACGCTTTGCAATGGTAGATTGAGATCATACTTTATTCTGAAGACTTTCATAAATAAATAGCTTGCCTTTATTGTAATGTTAAAAGAAAAGCCACTAATACTGAAGCAATATTTATCAGTGTAAAAAGAACTAAGAACTAAGTATGTATTGTATACAGAAATCGTTTGTTGTTGGCGTCATTCACCAATTGGCAACAGAGGTGACCGTCCAAAACATTATGTGAGTCATGGTTATAACTGTGGTTTAACTATGGTTCAGGTAAATAAACGAATTTTTTGGAACAGACATAACCTCTATCGCACAAAGTTAAAGACTGAAAGATTCAAATTATACATCTTATTACTGATGTACATTGTTGAGAAAATAACTAAACGTAATAATTATTCCTTAATTACAGTGAAAGTTCAAGATAAGCTTGGAAAACTAGTGTAACATGACGTGTCAGGGAATTCGAATTACACTATGGCATTTAACAATTTAATGAACACTTGGTAATAATGAAAGCACAAATTACCAATCCATCGCATTGCACATAGGTTATTGCTGCTTCAGTTTCAGGAACGCGCCTAGATGTTCCACCGCGACTCGCCATTTTTTCAAAGAGAAAAAAAAGAGCGACAGGAAGTATACGGAGTATACCGCCTCGATTTAAGACAGACAAGAACAAGCGAGCGTGTGTGACATTTACTGATTCTGACAGTAGTAACAGATAATACAGATAACTATGATAAAATTGACATATTTGCCAGCTATGTTTTTAAATTTTACTGTGCTTGTTTTGAGACTTTGGAGCGCAAGTTATATTTACAAAAAGGCGATTTTATCTTTAAGCCGATCTGTAATAATATCCAATTAACGTGTTATAAAAAACTAAAGAATCTCATGCGGCATACGGTACACAAAAAAAAGAAATCGTAAAATAAAAGACAATTTTGTGACATGTAGCATAGAGTGCCATTTATTTTCCGCTACATTTAAGTACATTATTATACTCTTTGGTCCCATTCGACTGTCCTGTGGATCGAAACCTTCAATTATTATCCAAGGCCGTCGAACGATATAAAATAAACTACCTACTGTCCTGTCGTTCTGTCACTGTCACTTCCTATCAGCTGTCATGTCATAATTTATTTGTCAATTGTCATTTCAATTTTCAATTCAATACACATTACCAATCCCCAAATCAAATCAATTAATTTAAGTTTAACGTAGTTTAAAATGTTGTGTTTTATGAAATATAGCCGGTTGAACGTTTTTTCTTGCCACAACAAATTGTTAACTTACATTTGGAGAGTATAAAGCGAAAGGAAAGTGTAAAGGAACAATGAGCTGTGTTCGTAATCAATTAATCTGTATGAGACACTTAATACTAGGCCGATGAGAAAGAAAGAGTTTGTAAAATGAGTCAGCATAGGTTTTGGAAAGGAATAACGCCCTTAAACGTATCTTCTTCGAATCAAGTGCCCGATAAAATTGCAAAGCTTTGTTGCTTGGGCTCCGAATACATCGTACTTGGAAACGACCATAGCGTCTATTATTGCGATATCGAAGACGATAATATAAGTTTTAGGAGGATCAGTGGAGTGTCAGCGATCGATCTATCATATCATAATGACATTCTGTTTATTATCGATGTACATGGCCGCTTATACAAGACCAGTTCTAACTTTAAAAGTAAAGAAGAAATTGTTGTAAAGGAGGATTCCAAATGTTGCCCGCACGGGTTCAAAAGTACGAGCTCCAAGGTTAAATTCAGAAATGTAGTAACAAGTGATTTTGGACAACTGTTTATTAGTAGTGATGGGCATCTTTGGGGATCTGGGGTCATGCCCCAAATTGGTTTAGATACGAGTACTGTTAAAAAAGTTCCGTTTTTCGAGGGTCGGACAGTGTATAGTGCGTCGGTGGGTCAAAATTTTGCAGCTGTTATTGCCAGGAAAAATGTGCGACAATTTGGCAATTGTGATACGGACAGTGATAATGATGATGAAGAAGTGTTTGCGTCCAACTGCTCACAGTGCCAGACTATTATAGGTCTGGCATCACCTGCATCTGTGCCATCCTTGTCAGAAACCTGTCCACTAGGAGTACATATAAGTAAGTCCAGTGAAGACTCCAGTAGCACCACAGCACCTCAAACTGACGTTCACATTGATGCCCAAAGCTTTACTGAAGATTCTAGTCCTTCATCAGAAGAATCAAAGGTAGCAAGAAATAATGCGGCTCAATTTGCTGAAAGCAATGTTGAACCAGATCAAAAGTCTCAAGATGGTAAATCTAATGAGGATGATGATAACACAGAAAGAGACAGTGCAACTCCTCAGGACTGCACAGAAAAACTTAACAACATATTTGTTAACACTGATGCAGCCAAGCAGTTTTTGAGCAGACAGCTGTCCTGGGTGTCTGCAGGTGAAGATTATCTAATAGAATATACTGAAAAACCTACGAGAATAATAAAGGAGAATGTCTCAAATCTTACTAACTTTGTTTATGAAGGTGTTAAAACAGTGGGAGATAAAGTTGCCACATTATCAAGACATGTGAGTGGAAGTAGTGATAACAATGAAGTTGCTGAACTTCATCACAGACATCCTAATGAAGAAATCAATTCGCTAATGTATAGTTGTGCATCTAATGGAAACTTTGAAGATCTACAATTTTCTACAAGCACTATTAGTAGTGAGAAAGAATATGAAGCTGCTAGAAAAACTGAGAATCTTAAAAACATGTCCAAACTGGGAAAAAATATTTTAGCCACAGAATTGTGGACTTGGGGAGACATATCATATGGACAACTAGGTATTGGTGACACAGTAAAGAGAATAAAACCAATGGTTGTTATGAGTTTATCTGGTTTTGGCCTACAAAAGGTTTCATGTGGCAAATGGCATTGTGCTGCACTCACTTTAGATGGTCGTCTTTTCGTATGGGGTTTTAATCACTTTAACCAAGTAAGTTTTGACTCCAGGGAAGATAAAAGTGGACCGAAGCAGTTTACGGAAAATTCTGATAGTGATAGAGTTAGAGATATGATAGCTACTGAACATCACACATTAGCATACACTCATAATGAAAATATTTATTTCATGGGCAAGCACACAGATGGATTTACAGAATCTATAAACAATTTAAATTACAAAAGGGAAGAAGAGGTGCCAGTAGACGAAAGTAAAAATGTTACTGTGAAAATAAATGAGCCCCACAACTTTTCTAGTAAACCCCAAAATATATGCTACCATTGGCGAATATTATCTTCTGGAAGTCTGAGCTATTGTTTTGTAGAACAATCAGCTATATGCCCTGAATTTCAAAATCTCTCTATTGCTCAACGCTATCTTGAAGAAATGCTTTTAATATATCATTCACTTGTTAAACCTTTTCTTAAGAAAAGTAAAGCAATTACATTACATTCCAATATTTATGAAAATGTTTGTGATATATTTGGTGACATTTTAAATATTACAGCACTGAATGTGCTCTCAACATGGCAATATGCTGAAAAACATATAAACGAATGTGATATTTCTTTGATAAAGAATTTAGAAGAGTATATTTATTTATATAAAAAGTATTATGTAGCTGTAAGCAATTTAATTGTTATTGGGGGCTTTGCACAAATTAATGGTGTTGTAGACGTTGCTACGAGTGTCTATAATTTATTTAGTGATCAACTACCCACAAATAAACAGAAAAATAATAAGAAAACCTTAGAAGCTGTAGTTGCCCTTGCATTTGTGCAACCCCTGACTAGGTTAAGCTCTTATAAATGTATTGCTCAGTCTCTCTTACGTCATAAAGTTAAACGGAAAAAAGGAGACACCAAATCTAGTATCGAAGATAAACTCGCTAAAGTTATAGCTGCTTTCGAACACTTAATAGAAGAACAAGAAAAGAAAAGAAAGGAAGCAGAAGTAACGAAACTGTTTTGGGAAACTATAGGGAAAACGTTAGAACAATATAGGACACCAGAGAGACGGTTAATACGTGAATCTAAATCTCGGCAGCTGAACCTCGTAAATCCTGGCCGCTTCAGCACACATTGGTTCGTTTTGTTCAACGATTTATTCGTACACGTCAATGGGAGTACACCATTTGTGCATCCACTCGAAACGCTATGGGTAGAACCAATTTCAAACACAGATTCCGTTCAGAACGTCATACAATTAACAACACCAGAGGAAGTACTTTGCGTATCGACGAGTACAGAACAAGAGAAGACTGAATGGATACACTGCCTGAATACTTCGATCCGGACTGCATTGAACAAGGAGTCCGCGTTTAAACCGCCAGCCATCAGAACTGCGAGCTACACATTTTCTAGTAAGAATGTCTTTTACAAAGATGCTAAGTATATCGGAAGGTGGTTGGATGGCAAAATCCACGGCAGCGGTAAAGTGGAGTGGCCAGATGGCAAGCTGTATGCGGGTCAGTTCCAGTTGAATGCTTTATGCGGTCATGGAAAGATGGAGATACCGGGAGTTGGTACGTACAAAATATCTATCTTATAGGCAGTTATTATCATTAATTTCCGTTTATTCACGTGTGCTTGCATCGTGTGATTCATGAAGAATTGATGTTTATTTAAAGTGACTAAAAAAATTCAATTTACGACCCTAGCCATTGTTTTCTATGCCACCCACAATTCTATACTCGTTCATCTATGTACCTAAAGGATGAATGGTAAAAGTCGCTATAAGCGATAAAACTGCCTTTTTACGCCTAGGTATACAAATTTCTTTATTTCTTCTCTATGTGTGTTTATGTATTGTTATTTATGGTTAACAAAATAAAGATTTTATTTATTGTTTTTAACCGACTTCAAAAATGATGGAGGTTCTCAATTCGACTATATTTTATGTTTATTACCTCAATCACCGGGTGAACCGATTTGGATGATTCTGTTTTTATTTGAAAGCTGGTGCTTCCCATGTCAGCCCATTTCAATTAGGTTCAGTTCTGATAATGGCATCCATGAGAAAACTCCTATAAGTCGGGGTTTTTTCGTTACGCGAGTTATAATTATTCACTTCATTAAAATTAGAACAGCTACCCTTAATCCCATTCTAGGGACATACGATGGGCAGTGGAAAGACAATCTGCAGAACGGTTACGGCATCTTGAAGTACACAAACAGTGACATTTACGAGGGATTCTTCAAAGACGGCCAGCCACATGGGCACGGGATCAAAAGACAGGGGGACTTCACGTCCTCATCAGCAACAATATACACAGGGGAGTGGAACATGGGAGTCCGTCAGGGTTATGGTGTCATGGATGACATTGGCAAGGGGGAAAAGTACCTTGGGAATTGGAGCGATAACAAGAAACATGGATGCGGCCTCATCGTTACCCTGGACGGAATTTACTACGAAGGCCTGTTCACGCAAGACGTTTTGACCGTGAGTTCAATTCAATAAAAGCAAATTGCTGCAAATGTTTGAGTTGCGTATTTGAGTACGTTTAAGCGAAAGTAAATTACGTGATATAGGAATACCTTGAGATGTATGAGAGTAGTTATCGCTGATTGATGAGATAATTTTTTTAATGATACGATGTTTTGTGTCATGTAAGAGATAATTTAGAGATTCGTGGCTAAATACCTATCTACCCCAATAACACACCAAACTCGTTAATAATTAAAATAATACAAAAATTAATTATTAGGTCATTATCTATACTATTGCTTTAACTCTGGTCGCATTGGCTTATCGTTAGGCCCATCCCCGCTATACTCCAAATATTTATTACCTAAAATTAGGTACTTAATTATTTTGATAAACTGCAAACCCGCTTATTTACGAGTGTATGCTGTCTTAAAATTTGATTTCACTGACATTCCTCCTTTTGCTGCTTAAAATTACTCTCTAATGAATATTTGATCATTATTCAAATTTTGATCACAATTTTCAATTGGTATTTTAAACCTTTAAATGTAATATTTAGCGTACCTATTTTGTAAAACTTGTTGATCGTACCTACCCTACTGCATGTCATATTTCTTATTTATTTTCAGGGTCATGGTGTGATGGTATTTGAGGATGGGACACATTACGAGGGTGAATTCAGAGCTGCTGGAGTGTTTTCTGGCAAGGGGGTGTTAACATTCTCAAGCGGAGATAAGGTGGAAGGGTCTCTGAGCGGCGCCTGGACAGAGGGCGTGAAAATTTCCAACGGGGTCATGCATTTGAATGTGGCCAACCCCGCACAGCCTCCCAATTCAAAACCGAAGTAAGTGACATTATTATAAAATTAGATAGATCTTTTAAGCTATAAAGTAAGACCTATACTCCAACGAGTCCCAGGTATAAGAAAAGTATGTTAAATCAAAATGTAAGACTACTGAATTGAAGTCCTATTAATAATATTGGTATGAGAAAAGGTCATTCCAATCTTCTTCTAACTAACAGCAACCAATTGAACTAATCTGATCTATGTTCTTAGAGGCTAAGTTATTAAATCTAAACTATAATGAAGGACAGTTATAAGTTTCACACTACCATTAAAGTAATAATAGACAGGCTAAAATAAAATTAATAGTCACAAAAATAAAAAAATATTGCCATCATTTCTGAAATAAATGCGATTTTATATTATGTGGTTTGATTGATAAGGCAATAAAATATTTGTGAAACCTTCAAAACACTTGGCAACATTTTTAATTTTTTTTCAGCTCTTTTGGGAAACTGAGTGTTGCTCCGAACCAAAAATGGAACGCACTATTCCGCCAATGCTTCTACTGTCTGTGTGTTCCGGAAAACATTCTAACACCCACCGGAAACCACTTTGCGAACGGTCCAACAGGCCCCGCCATAGACAATGTGAAGATATGGCAAAACGTTGCCGTAGCTATATCATGCTCGCATAAAGAAAAAAAGTTTCATAAACTACAGAAGATAAACCATGCGTCGGATTTGGAGAAGTCTATGGATAGCTTAGAGGTGATACCGCAGTTTGGTCAGAAGGATCTCAATTTGACTGATTTCAAGGAGCTCAAACAGTACTTGCATAATGTAAGTCTCATCATATCGAATTTAGTAAGCATTTTTTGTTAATTTTTTTACTTAGAACTGGCTTATGCCCGTTATTTTGTCCGCGTGGATTTCATAGTTAATTGGATCAAGGAACCACGTTGTCCCATACAATTTTTGATCTCGTTTTTCATCCCCTTAGGGGTAGAATTTCGGAAAATCCTTTTATATTGGTGTGTCCCTTGTATCCAGGTATCCACCTGTCATACAAAGGACACATCCTCTTAGTTTGAGTTTTCTACGATCCATCAGTCAGTCTAGGACAAAGCATGTTATATGTCTAGATAGATAACAAAATTTTAGATTGATTGTATTTTTTTTTTTTACTCATAGATAATAAATTAAATATTTGCAGGCCTGTGAATCCACTCACCATCCTCTCGGTCAACTTGTCCTGAGTCTGACCAACGCTTTCAACACAACTTACGGTGGTGTCCGCGTGCACCCGCTCCTCCTCAGCCATGCAGTCAAAGAACTGAAGAGTATCACCTCAAGACTGTACCAGGTGGTCAGATTGCTGTTCCCCGCACTGCCGGCAGAGGGCTCTGACGCGGTGCTGTCTCAGAAGGAAAATATGGAGAATAGTGACGTCGCTGATGGAGAAGACAGTGATTATATGGAAGGGTATGTTGAGATGCGAATTAATAGAACCATAAAAGTTCTTCCTTCAATTTATACAAATTGTAAATAAATTTAATAATTATATTTAAAATTGTATTTGTATTGTTCCAGTGACATATTATCCGGCTCATGGGTAGTGCAGGCGGCTCTTCTTAGCCGCGTGCACCCGGCTTTGTTCGTTCTGTACGCGCTGCATAACAAGAGGGAGGACGACTTGCATTGGACGCGGTTGCTTAAGTGGAACAGGCAGCCGGATCACACTCTCATGGCCTTCCTGGGAATTGATCAGTATGTTTTAAAGTACACTATTTTACTAATTTTATAGATTAAATTAAATATGTAAAAAGTTCATAAAAGATATGTCGACCACAATTGTTCTTGCTTTGAGTGTCCGGAGGGCTGGCTGTTACTTTGCTCTAAAAATTAGTTTTCTAATACAGCGAGGTAATGCTGCCAGTGTTCTGGGCACCACTCAAGGTGCAATTGTATGACATCTTTATTTCATAGTTTTTATTTTATGTAATCTGGAGCCAATTTGATTTAGTAAATATATAAAATGAAATAAAATCTCTATATTTATAAAAATGTTTTGTCCTGTATCTGACAACCACCTGACACTGATGACTGACAGATCAACGGACAGCCTAAACCGTTGATCGTAAAGACCTGAAACTATCAAGAAACGACAAGCAAAGATTTTCGAAATGAACCCTTAAGGGTTGCAAAAAGGGGGCAAAGTTTGTATGGGATGTGATTCCTTGGTCCAATTAATTATGAAATCCACACTGTCTTATCACCAGGAAATTCTGGGTGGGTCCAGTGCACACCCAAACGTCTTCGCCTCCATACTCACCGATAAAGGAGCAGTTGTTCTGCGAAGCAGTAGAAACCCTGCAGCAGTTGAAGACCACGTTCTCGCCTATAGAGAAGCTGCTGGTCATCCGCAGCACCTTCCAGAAGATGACCACCGCTGTGCAGAAAGAACTTGGTGAGTGGTTGTTCGTGCAGTGGTACCTCCCCGGGCGATCTCTGTAAGCTCTACCACCTACAAAACTACCAATTTATTATGAATGATTCCAGGTCAGCAATACCTATGGAGCATGGACGAGCTGTTCCCAGTGTTCCACTTCGTTGTGGTCCGAGCCCGTATCCTTCAGCTCGGCTCCGAGATACACTTTGTGGAAGACTTCCTCGAACCAGGCATGCAGCATGGCGAGTTGGGGCTTATGTTCACCACGCTTAAGGTTAGTGTTTTTTTCTTTATGATAAACTAGCTGTGCCCCCCGGTTTCACCCGCGTTAAGAACTGCAACGTAACGCTTTATAGCCCTATAGCCTTTCTCTATAAATGGACTATGTTACACTAAAATAATTTTTCAAACCGATCCAGTAGTTCCTGATATTAGCGCGTTCAAACAAACAAACTCTTCAGCTTTATATTATTAGTATAGATGAGCAGTCTAGGCCCATAGGTATTTAAAATAAGCGGACGTATTGTAGTAGGACACAGTGAAGCATAACAATGGCGGCAGAGTCTGAATGTAAGAGTGATATATACTCGAGGGAGAGCAAACGAGAATATCATGCTGTGAATGTGTGACATACAAAGGGCCGCATACCTGGCGGGGATTCCCCGACGTTTTATTTTTTACAGATAATAAATATAACAACAGGTATATTGTCATTGCTATAATAATATGAAATCGCCCTAATTTCTCTTCCAGGCGTGCTACTATCAAATCTTGCAAGAGAAGATGTCTATGTATTAAATTAAAGTTTATATACGATTAATGAATAATGATCTCGCAATATGAAATGGTGCGTCGTGTTGTTTTAGTAATTAACTTGTTGTTAGGGTAGTTTTACAAAATTGTTTTGTTTACGAGATTAACGCTAGATGGCCTTAGTTGTGCTAGGATCTTTAGATACTGTTCCATTGTTGAAAATTTTCTAAAATAGTTACAGTCGCTGTTAACTGTTTTGTATATCTTGTTCTAACGTAACTTTTAACTGTATTAGTACTACTCACAGAACTTTAGACTGTTTATTTGTTATTCTCAGTACTATAATAGTCTAGTCTATAGAATTTGATAAAAATTTACTTGTATTATTCCCGTATTATTCACTTCAATAGATTTTATATTTCGTGTTTGTTGTATGTAGTAGTAAATTGATATCTTGCTTTTTTTTGTGTGTAATGGAACCAAGGTTGGTCGTTTTTGATTTAATATTTATAACAATAAATTAAAGTATTTTTCTGTCTATCTCTGTCTCTTTCCTGTGTCTTCTAATTCCTATTTTAAGTGTAAAAGATTTTAGTATCAAATGAATATACTTTACGCTTCTTTCTTTTATTTCCTTTTTATTTTAAAATTTAATCGTGCTTATGTCTAATGTTGGACTTCGTTATCTATTTTACTACATACTTTGAACATTTTATGGATTAAAACAAAAATTTGTCAGCTTTTCTTAAAATTGTGTTAGTGCCAAAAATGCTACATAAATAAATGTATTGTTATTAAGGTAGGTAAATATGAATCTTGGGTTACAAAACGCTTTGATTTTAATTTCTTTCTTGCATGAGCTGTTTGTCTTCTTTCGTGGCGAAAAAAAGTCGATTTTCTAAGCAATATAATTATATTACGTAGTAAAATTAAAGCAATAAGTCACGTTCATTATATAATAAGTACGAATAATTGATATTGTAGATAAATTAAATATGCTATTTATTATATATTTTAAGGGATATTTTTCTCATTATATACACAGGATCGACAAAACATAGTTATTGAATCTATGATAGGAGGTATAATATAGATAAATGTGTATATATATACTCTATATGTTACTTTATATAAAAATCCCACCCAGTTTAATAACGATAGTTTTAGTATGTTTTCAAAGTATTTATTGTCATTTGTTTGTTATGATTGCCTACTGTGTTTAAATACACTTGTTTGTTACTATGTTCTGTGCATGTATTATATCATTTTTATTATCAAATTTTGGATTCATGGTGCCGTTATTACTTGAGGCTTTAATTACTTTTAAGTTATTTTTCAAATTATATACATTACCGTATTTCGTTAAAATATAAGCACTACGTTTTTGTTAAACAATTAATGCATATTATGTTGTATATTTATAGATAAATTCCCAAAGTTCATTAGTACAAATATAAGATTCAAAATTGTTGTAATTGGTGTTATAGATTTAGTCATTGATATTTAAAATTATATATTATTTCATGGTTGATTTTTTTTTATTCAGCTCAAAATAATTTTACAGATTAAATATTTTTGGTTATATTTATTGATGTAATTACTTGTTTTTTTAAGTTCGAAACTTATATGCTTGCCGCTTGAAATTAAACAGCATGTAAATTCGAATGCAATTCATAAAAGAAATGACACTAGAATAAGATGTTTAATTAAATTTTTTTAACTAATGTAATTTGTTGTGAGCGTTGTCCTTGTAAAAGGATAAAAAAAATGTAGAAAAGTCAACATACCATATCATATAAGATGGATCGAACAAAATTTATACTTTTGTTGATAATAATTATCATTTACCTCGATTGTGTGTTAAAAAAGCAAAATATATTTAACAAAAATAATTAATAAAATTGTGAAAAAAAATCTAACTGTATTTTTATTCCTGGCAACATTATGCATTTAATCGGACCAAAACTAATTCAAAATGGAAGCGTTAAATGATACAAAAAAAATGTTTATTAATGCTATTTATTTCATTCCTATAAAATAACATACCAAATGTCTCTTTTGTACAACATCATATCAAAAATGTACACCATTATATAAATTTCGTGTCAGGTAAATGTTACCTAGCTACTCGCGTGCATCCATCTTTGCCTGGTTTTAACACTTATAACACACAGTTATATATAATTATAGTCCTCTCACTTGCATAATCTCTGCACAATAGGTATAAAATGGTCATAATACCTGCCGTAATGCTGTACACTATATCTAGAACCTCCTTATTTTATTGTATCAATTCATTGTAAGTGAAAATTTGAATCTTATCAATGGGTGCCAGATTTCAAAATTATTTCTCATTATTAATTATATCATGTTTAATTTTTTTTTATTAACTAGATTAACAGTAGTAAAAATATCTACTGATTAACTTAAATGAGACTGATTAGTAGTGATTGGATTCTTTACATATAAGTAAAACGTATTAATAATATAAAACAGTTAAAACTTATAAAGTAAGGCATTAAAAATTCAATCGCATTAATTGTTTTAATAAAGTTATTAAAAATAATTGACCGATTGTGCAATATTCCTAATAATTAAAATACTTAATAATTTTCTAATTGTATACCGAAACACTATTAATCAGGCTCACAACAACAGCATGGAAAACAGAGTGATTACTGAACTAGAATTGAATGATAGGTTGCATCTCATTATGGAAAAATAAATGATAGGGGCCATCTCATTATGGAGAATTAATGACAAATTGCGTCTCATGGAGAATTGAATGATAGATTTCATCTCATTATAAGGAATTGAATGATAGGGTTGCATATTATTAAGAAGTATTTCTCATCTTAGGTGGGTAAGGATTAAACCAGGCGTCACGAAAGCTAGATACAGCTATACTCGCATTGAAACTATCCCTTAGTGCAAAAGGTCCTAACTAAAACACTCGAATAAATACAAAATTGAGGGTACATTTCGTATCCTTAAGGCGAGAATTTCATTCCGCGGCCGTTAAAATGATTCCAATGAGTCATGTAAGATATGTGGTACAGCACAAGCACAACCTTATATATAAGTTTACATATACATAAAAATAATCGTCTACAACATATATTTTGTTCGCTTCATCGCCTGTCCCTATTGATTTGTACTTTGTTTACAAGCAAATGAACCTTCGTAACAAACAATTAACAGAACTCGAGTTTTTATGTATGAAAAAACTATTCTAAAACATGGAAGGAATAAGCAGCCTATGATTAACTGTAATAAGGAATTATGATATAAAAAAAACTATAACAAATTGATGACATATAAAAATTCATTAAACTGATTTTCCTTCGTCAATTATTTGTCTACACATTTAATCAGTTAAACAGGTAAATACTAACGCTAATGAAAGTCAAACATTAAACTTGATGGCGGTTCTATTTTAAAACTATTTCGTTTAAAAAAAAACTACAAAAAAAAAAATATGGCCACCGACTTGTTCAAACATATAATTTTTTAAGCACCGCGAAAACTTAACGAGTCCTGTATACATTATTG
>DWQL01000459.1:0-15150 GCA_018231265.1 Noctuana haematospila | reverse complement strand
TATCTTGAACTTAATTCTTTCAGGATATTCATTATTGTGTTTTTTTAAATTAACGTGATAAGTATAAATTTCAGATCAAAACGTCTTCAATAGTATTTTGCTTTTGAATGCACACTAAGAAAGTTTTTTAGTTCTGGATATAAATTTAGTAGGAGGTACCTGCAATGTACACTATCGGTATTTTTCGAGATTCGTCTCAACCTGAATTGGATTATACCAAAGAATTGGTGAGCTTAGGTCATGAGGTTACAATTTTACAAGTCAAAAATGTAGGTTCTGAACTAGCAAATGTAGACGCATTTATTATTGAAGAATCCACGATGAGTGATTTATCTAGTATTTGCAAAAATATTCTGGAGTTAAGAACGAGATTAAATAAATTGATCTGGGTATTGTTGATTGAAAATGATGAAGAAACAAAAACCAAAAAGAAAATTTACCTACAACTAGGTGCAGACGGTGTCTCTGTTTATGAAGATGAGTTTGTTTTACAATTTTCAAATATCTTAAAACGGATTGAGAATAAGGAAGAACCTAACGTTTTACAGATGAGATCAACGGCAGAACCCTTATTAGAACTACTTCCAGAAAATCTCAGTGTTTTAAAAGAAGGAAAAGTCGAAATCAGTTTAACCAAATTAGAATTTAAAGTCTTAGAACTCCTTCATAATAAGCACGATAAAGCATTGACCTATGAAGAAATCTACCAACATATTTGGGAAAATGAAAGTGCTGAGAAGAAAGAGTATCGAGTAAGTAATATTATATTCCATTTAAGAGGAAAAATAGAAGAAGATCCCACTACGCCGAAATTCATCAAAACAGTTCGAACAATCGGGTACAAATTAGCACTGAATCCACAGGTAAACAATGTTGGGATGAATCAAGCTTGAAGGAGGTGAAGAAACTGAGAACATTCTTTGTAAACTAATGGGGCAGGAGGGAAAATGAATGAAATGATTAAAAAAAGAAAATTTCAATTAGTTGGAATGAGCATAGCCATTCTTTCGATCCTTATTTTAGCTATGTTTTCACAGCTGCATTCTTCTACAAGTAAGATTTTTGCCAAATCACCGATTTCGTTGACAACTGTTGAAGAGGAACTTTATGCAAATGAAGTATTTCATATAAAGATCTCTGACACAAGAGCTGAAAACGAGCTAAAGAAGTCTGATGAGAGTAGTCCATCAACTGATTTGGGTGAGTCAAAAAAAGATTGGCAAATTCGTCTTCCTGAAGGAATAGAGTTTAATGAATCAGAAGAAAGAGCCATGCTTTTACAGGAAGATCCAAAAGCAGCGTTTCCTGTTTTTAATTGGAATGAAGAAACGCGGATGTTGACTATCACAGTGAATAGTACTCAATCTTCCCTGAAATTAGCATTATTAGCAGAAAAAAGTGGCGACTATTCACTGACATTGACCGATGAAGCAAATAGTGTTGGTCAAGGAGAGTTAAAAGTTGTCGTCAAAGAATCGAAAGAGAATACGGACAATAGCCAAGCTCCTGCCAATTTAGATCTCGCTCAGCCGAGAGCATTAAGCAGCCGTGCTGCTGGAACAGCAGAAGTAACAGATTGGCAAAGTTTTGTTGAGGCGATCGCAGATAACACAGTGAATACTATTTCGATACAAAATGATATTACACTGTCAGGCACGTTAAATAACTATAAGGATTTATTTAGTGTTAGTTCAGTTGATCTAACCAGTGCGCAAAATGTTTATTTATATATCAATAAAAATGCGACTGCACGCTCACTAACGATTGATGGAAATGGTCATAACTTTAATTTTGGCAACTTAGCGATAGGCTTTTTAAACCAAACGAGTTATGTATCAGGAAGTTCAGGCACTATTTTTGGTTATTGGGATTTAAAATTTCAAAACATTAATATGAGTTCTTCAAACTATTCCGGCCCATTTTATATTTCATCGTATACGGCAACAGAGAGCGCTGCGAATGGATTGACAGGAACGATTCGAAGTAACGCGAATATTTCTTATGACCTTACTTCAGCTACCAATACGAGAAATGTGACCGACTTTTTAGGTTACACGATTGGACTAAATGATCCATGGGTAACAAATGTAGAACTGTTAAATGATATCTACACAACTGCCCCAACGTATTCATCCAGTTACTTCATTTATAGTCCATATTTACGGTACTCGCAAAATGTGACTTCAACAACATCGATTGGTATAGCTTCTGGTGGTGAGTCACACATGTATTTCCAGTTACAAGGTAATGCACGAACTGTTAAAGTGAATGGAAACAATTACACACTAGATTTTGGTTCACTTTGTTTTTCTTTTTTAGTCTACAATAACTTGGGGTCAAAAGAATGGGATATCCAATTTAGTAATATGACGGTTTACCATGGTAATTATTGGGGCGCAATGATTTTCAACAATGGTGCCAATGGTGGAAAGATGACCATGGACAATTATACTGGTTATGGAACACAGTTTTTAGAGTCACAACAAACCAATTTAACCCTGAAAAACAAAGTCCATTTAGAACAACAACGTACGTGGACTTCTGTAAGAAAAGACGGGACAACGATTCGTACATGGAACGTGAATAATTACCAACAAGGAAGTTTAGCGATTTCCACAGCTGTTGTAGAAGATAATGCAGATGTTTATATTTCTTCACTTGGATCAAACGTTCTTTACATTCCATCAGGTAGTTTTGAAATCGGTAAAAATGTAAAACTAAAATTGGAACGTGGCAATCAAACAACTGCCGCCGAATACTATAATACCAACTTGAATATTTCAGGCGGTGTATTATCCGTTGGTGAAGGCTCTACCGTTGACATTTTAAACCATCACGGAACATTCGGTGGTGCTGTCTATTTAGGATCCGCCACATCTGAGTTAAATATTGGAAAAAATGCGACGGTCAATATCCAAACAGATGCCTATTCTGGAACGGGAAACAATGATATAAACTATAATCCAATTTACATGAATGGTGGTTCCATTAACGTTTCAGGAAACTTAAATGTTAAAGGGGTAAACATGGGGGCCAGCACAACAGATTTATTCTATGTTGCAAATAACTCAACCTTTATCGTTCAACCGAATGCTTCGTTTGATATTCAAAGCGACAGCACATCTATCACGCAATATTTATTACGAATGGGTGGCGCATCATCAACCTTTAAATTCTCAGATGCAAAACGCGTGAATCTGCAAAAAAACAAAGCCTTGACCAGTGGAACAACGACAAATAATGGCTTGATTTGGTCTCAAGGAAACCTAGATGTTTCAGTTCAAAACGTCTTCCAATGGTCACTAAATAATGTGGCTGGCGGAGCTGATGGCGATAATGGGTATACGTATGAGTACATTCCTATGAGTAATATGCGATTAGCTTATGGAAGTGGCTTTAATCCTACGATCACAGCATCTAATGCGATGACAAATGAAACGTTGACTAGATTTAACGCGAATTTTACAACGAGAGGACAACAACGAGTTCTCTTTACCCGAGTACCAGATCCAAATATTGCGATTCATAGCATTGCAACCGATAATCGGGGCAATAACAGTTCGACCACTGTATCTGGCTATGCGATTCCAAATGCCTATATCCGTATCTGGGATGTACCAGTCAACAACTCGATCACGGCAGCCTTTGATCCATCAACAGATAGCGTAAAATCACCTGTAGAAGATACGTCTACTCCAGCTGAATACCGTGCGAATTTTACAACGAAATCAGATGCGGCAGGGAATTGGTCCGTAACTGTACCAGCAGGGCATTATTTTACAGCTGGAAGTGTCATTCATGCTTACGGATTTGCGAATCTAAAAGCAGAGGAAGTGACACAAACAGTCTTGGATAAAACACCACCGAAAGCTTCACCGGTGACTTATTATATGACAAAGGGTGATCCTTTGCCTGCAGCAAAAGACATGGTGAAAGAGGTTAGTGATACAAGTCCAGTCAATACTGGTTTTGATTATGCCTATACGGATCCTACTACGGCAGAAACAGCAGCGAATACGCCAGGAACACATACGGTACAGATCAATGTATCTGACAAGGCGGTTGATGCTGATGGAAATCCAGCGCCGAATACCAAAGTCGTTGAGTCAACGTTAGTTGTCTATGACCAGGCTTCAGGTGTTTCAGGTTCTGATTTTGAAGCATCGTATGTAGATATTCGTAATTTATCAGAAACAGAATTAAAGAATTATATCCTACAGCATAGTAAACCAGAAGCCTATAAACTGACAAATGGAATCAAAACAGATTTGACTCAATTTGTCACGGTAACGGACTTTGGCGGCTTAAATAATGTGAGTCAACTTCAACCAAAAGCCTACACTGTAACATTAGCGGTAAAAGCAGCTGATTCAGGATTACCTACAGATATCACAACAACGATCCAAGTAACTGTTGTGGATGTTGATGCCGTATTATCGGTTGAATTCTTAAATGAAGCAAACCAAGTGTTACCTGGGTATACCGTTAAACTAAATACCCAAGTTGGAGACACGATTGACTTAACAAAAGAAGAAAGTGTTACCACACAACTTATGAATCTAACGAAAGCCGGGTATGATATTGCCGAACGACCAGCAAATGAAACTGCGGTGAAGATCAATAATACTGCACTAACGGTTCAATACAAATTGCAAGGCGTATTGAGTTTGACCTCGGTACCAAGCGCTTTAGATTTTGGCTCGCTCGCTTATAATGCAACAACCAAACGAGTAGAAGACCCAGAATTTGATAAACAACTAGTTGTTACAGATACTCGGGCAGATGCTGCCAATGGTTGGCGTTTGACGGCTACGCTGACAACACCGATGAAAAACGGCAGCGGCCAAGAATTAGTCAATGCTTTACGCTATGTTGCAGATGGTAAGGAAACGATTTTAAATACGAATGCACAAGTCGTTTATACCAATAGTAAAGGCACTGCAGGTAGCTTTGATGTTAGTGACAGTTGGGGCAAAACGGCCAATACTGACGGGATAAAATTACAAATCAATTCATCTGATACAGTGTATACAGGAGATTATGTCGGCGTAATTACGTGGAAAGTCATGGCCGGACAACCATAAAGGAGAGTGGAAAATGAAACATAAAACAACAAAATTAATCGTCTGCTCTCTGGTTGTGTTGCTAGGTATTTTTAGTTACTCAAGTAGTGCAAGTGCCAATGAAGGAACAGGTGGCCAGGTCAATCGAGGTGGTAAGATTTCGTTTTACGAAGAATCGACCGAACCAACCGATTCATCTACCAGTACTGAACCAAGTTCACAGAAACCGACAACACCAAGTGCAACAGCGAAACCAGCTGGAAAAAATCTTCCCAGTACGGGTGAGCTGCTGAGACACTACGGCATTTTTGGTATAGGGATATTAATCCTACTGGCACTGCTTCTCTTTTTACGAAAACGTAGAAAGGGGGAGCAAAAATGAAGTTAACACAAATCGGTATCTGGTCGTTAGCAATTGCCAGTTTGGTTCTAGTTAGAGAAACAGGCATCATTGCCCAAGCTGCCCCTGAAACGCTTGATCAATCTGGCTCAGTTAGTATCAAGGGAAGTGTGGTGACAAATCCTGTTGACCCTGAAAATCCAGGGAATGTTGTTGATCCAGGGGATAGTCCTTCAACCGAAGGCCCCCTTCGTATTGACTACGTTTCTGCTCTTGATTTTGGTGAAAGTAAAATTTCTAAAAATGGACGGACCTATCATGCGCTTGCGCAGCAGTTTTTTGGTGAAACAGGCCCTAGAGGTAGTTACATTCAAATTACAGATCAACAAGCAGAATCGTCTGGGTGGACGTTACAAGTCAAACAAAACTATCAGTTTACCAATCCCATCATTCAAGAAACGGGTGAGCAGGATTTAAAAGGTGCGGTTCTTTCGTTAGATAAAGGATGGGCCAATTCAAGTGGTACAAGTGAAGCCCCAACTGTAATGCGAGAAACGATCGCGTTAAATTCAATTGGTTCAGCATACGAAGTCGCAACTGCCAGAGCAGGAAGCGGTAAAGGCGTTTGGACCATTGCCTTTGGCGCATCGGAGACGAATTCTAGCGATCAACCTGTAACACTGACACCTGTAGTAAATCAATCAGGAAAACCGGTGATAGATAGTATTTATAGTAAACCAGTGTATAGCAATTCAGCAATCACACTAAGTATACCGGAAGCAACGAAGATTCATCCGGTAGAATACCAAACGGAGATAACTTGGATATTAGCCAAGTTGCCTTAATAAAAAAACACACAAACAATTAGGAGGAATAGCAATATGAAAGCAAGAAGTCTTTGTGAATCAACATTAGTAGCAATTTTAGGAGTAACAGTTTTAGGAGCGGCAACACCTGCATTCGCAGCACCAACTGAACTAACTTCAGAAGGTACAGTAAAAGTTACAGAAGGTACTGCCGGTGGTGGAGGGTCTGAAACAGTCGATCCAGAAAATCCTGGAGAAAAATTACCCCCAGTAGATCCAACATCGCCAGGTGAAAATACAAATCCAGATTCAGGATCATTAGTTATTGAGAAAACAACCGATTTAGATTTTGGGTCAGTTGAAACATCTGCAAATGCAGTAACAAGCTTTGCAAAACCAATGACATTTAACGGTGGAACAACAAAACGTGGTGCTTATGTACAATGGGCTGACGTTCGTGCCGGAGGCGCTTTCGGTTATACAATCACAGCACAATTAACAAAACAATTCACATCGGGAGCAAACGTATTATCTGGTTCAACAATTGACTTTAGCAATGGATTTGCTGCAGCACAAGGCGATAACACAAATACTGTTCCTTCAAACGTTCAAACTGGTTTCCAATTAACAGAAACAGCGAACGATGCAAAACCAGTCGTTGTTGCTGACAAAGCCAAAAAAGAAGGAAAAGGACGTTATGTGATGGAATTTGGTCAAAGTTCCTCTTCAACAGTAGGTACTGTTGGAACTGATGCAAATTCTGTGAAATTAACCATTCCTGCAGCAACTGCTTCAAACATGGCTGTAGCGGATTACACTGCTACTGTAACTTGGAAAATTACTGCCGCTGAATAATTTTTAAGTACTTTAGTAAGCTGGTGAGATCTTCACCAGCTTGCTTTTTAGCTGAAAGAACCACTAACAAACTGGTTCTTTTCAGCTTACATAGAAAAAAATAATTGAGAATAGACGAGGTTTACAATGAAAAAAAACATAAAAACAATCAAACAATGGCTTTTACCGATACTAATCATAACCATCGGTCTGTTTTTTAGTCCATCCACGAATCATGCTGAAGAAAAACAAAATAACAATCCTGCTGGCGCAACAGGATTTACGTACAGCATTACCTTTCCTGATAATCAAGTCAAAAAAGACCTAGGGTACTTTAAATTGCAAATGGAGCCAGGTAAAAATCAACAGATTTCCATCGCATTAAGTAATCCTGGTACTGAAAAAGTGACGATTGACGTTAAATTAAATGGGGCAAAGACGAACCAAAATGGTGTGATTGAATATGGTGAATCCACAATTAAAAACGATCCATCATTACCCTTTGATTTTACCAACATTGTAACAGGACCAGAGACAGTTGAACTGGCACCTGGGGAAACCAAGAATCTGGATTTGACTATTCAAATGCCAGAAACAAGCGTTGATGGTGTGATTGCTGGCGGAATCCAGTTGATGAGAGCAAATCAAAATGGCACGACTTCTAATGAAGGCGGCTCAAAAATCATTAACCAATATGCCTATGTGATTGGTGTTGTGTTGCAGGAATCAGAAAAAGTGCTTGCTCCAAATTTAGAATTAAACAGTGTAAAAGCTGGACAAAGCAATTATCGCAATGCTATTTTTATTAACTATTCCAATGTGATGGCAGCCTATTTAAATGATATGACAGTTGAAGTCCAAATCAAACCCAAGGGCAAAGACACTGTTCTTTACGAACGCAAACAAACCGCCATGAGAATGGCACCCAATTCCTTTATTGACTTTCCTGTCAGCATGAATGGGGAACGCATGGTGGCGGGTGATTATGTAGCGGATATTCTCGTGACGTCTGGTGACAAAAAATGGGCTTGGACTAAAGACTTTACCATTTCAGATAAAGATGCGAATAAATTCAACGAACGGGATGTTGGCTTAGTACAAGAAAAAGGACTGGACTGGAAATTGATCGCTCTGATCGTTGCAGGTGTATTAGTGCTGATTATCTTGATCTTCGTGATTATTCGGATACTCCGTAAGAAAAAACAAGAAAAAGAATTAGCTTTAAAAAAAGAACGTAAAAAGAAAAAACAGCAAGGTTCATCTAATGGAAAAAGTAGTAAGAAAAAGGATTAGAAAAGTATAGGAGCTGAAGTGTATGTCTGTTTTAGATTGGGTTTTCATCATAGGGATAGCACTATCAATCGTTGCGCTCCTAGGATCAATTTATTGTTTAGTACAGTTTTTTCGTAAACGTGCTATGCTAAAAAAACTTCCGAATAAAAAATTTAAAAACAAAAAGAAAAATAGAAAAATAGCACGAAAAAAACAGCAGTTGATGAAACAGAAAAAAAAGAGCGTACGCTTATTTTGGGTAATGGCAGTAATAACAGCTATTTTAGCTGGTGGGATGTCGTATCTTTCTTATTATCAGTCGATGAATTTGACAACGGAGGATTCAGATTCGGTTGTGAAAGGCTACTATCTATTGCGGGATTTTGAAGATCAGCTGATTGTAGCTCGTGATAAAAGTGATGATGAAGAAAAATTACAAAAAAACCTTCGTTACTTAGCCACCTCTATGGCAAGCTACGGGACAAAAAAAGCAAGTGACGTCAATTCAGAAGAAGGACAAATTACCTTGAATCGGTACTATAATTCAGTCAAACAATTAGGGATGAATGCAAGTACGCAAACCAAAAACTTTTTCGGCAACCAAGAATTGGTGGATAGTTTTATAGCCGATATCAAGAAAGCGCAAGTCTATGAAAAAGAAACATTTGATTATTACAAAGTGAATGAATCTGCTTTTAAAGAAGAAAAGTAATCCAAGTGAGTGATTTTCGATGGAGAAAGAATCAAAGCGCATAAGAAAAAAGAAACCGTCAACTACAAGAAAAAAACGTTCTTCTCAAAAAGTACCAGCAAAAAAGACAGGAAACAAAAAAGGACCACACCATAATAAAAAGATCAAACGCCAAAAACAACCCGTCAAAAACGATCTAAAAGAACTTATCGTTGCTATAAGTTTGAGTGTCGTATTGATACTTGTTATCAGCTCCTTTTTCCTGACGATCGTAACGGTTCACGGTTTTAGTATGATCCCAACGTTACGAGAAAAAGATCAGGTCCTTGTTCAAAAAACAACTGACTTCAAACGGTTTGATTTAGTTGCGTTTAAAAGTGGCAATGGGAACACACAAATTAGACGAGTCATTGGTTTGCCAGAAGAAAAAATTGCATATACAGATGATACACTTTTCGTGAATGACCAGCCGATAGATGAAAAATTTATTATGGATGAAATCAATGAAAGCCAGCGCAATGGCAAAAATTATACAGAAGATTTCACGAATCGAACGTTAACTTCTGCTGTTGTGATTCCTGAGGGATACTATTTGGTTTTGGGGGAAAATCGACCGTACGCGACTGATAGTCGGCATTATGGTTTGATTGCAAAAGAGAATGTGATTGGGAAAGTTACGATGCAGCTTTTGCCGTTTGGTGAGATGAAGAGTTTTTAGAGTGGGAATATAGTACAAAAAGGATGGAGATGTTCCATCCTTTTTGTACTATATTTAAAGTTAGTGAAGATGAACTAAAGGCTTTCTAAAACAACACCTTTCCCATCATTAGTGATATTTTCGGATAGTAGAATTTGATCCATATAAAAACCTCCTTTACATATAAGTACGCAAAGGAGGAAAAATATCTTATTTGATGAAATCATCGTTATCAGTGTGAGTGCTTCTCCAAAAAACATAAAATGAGTATATCGAGTACACTATCAAAACTACAAAAAATAGTTTGCTGAGATTTATCATAGAATTTCCTAAATCATAATTGATAGAAAATTCTTTTTGTAGTTTAAACTTTTCTTCCATTGTTAATGTTTCAGGGTCTTGAATAGGTAAAAAATTCAGTGTCAGAAAAGTTCCAACAACTTTAAAAACTATAAATAGACAACTAAGTGTAATGATTAGCAACTTATTAGATTTTATGAAACTCACTCCTGTCTTATCTTATCTTGACATAGATCTTACTATTTCAATTTTATAAGGTTTTATATATCCACGAGATTGCATAGCATAGCAATAGTTATTCCCAAAACCGACAGCAAAATTATTACTATATCCATTTGGTTCCCAAGCAAAATCAAATATATCAGTAACTTTTACAGTAGTAAAGTAATTTCCATTTGCTTGTCGTTTATAGGACACTGTATAAGACACACCTCGTAAAGCTGTGAGTAAATGTCCACTTGTGAACGTATGTGATCCTGCAAAAGATCCTGAAGCTCTGCCTCCTCGGAAAGCTTCAGTTTTTAAACGACCGTAGTAAGAGCGCATTAAGTCTTCACTATCTGCCATTTTAGCCCAAGTATCATTAGTATTGTAATACGTTGCTGGTGTATATGCTGAGTTGACTCTGTTTGCTGGAACCTCATATAATTAGCAGTCTGCCAATGTCCTCTGCGTCCTACCAGTTTAATTCCAGCAGTGTATGCTCCTAAAGCGATATCATAAGGTGTTGCAACTAAAGCTCTAGACGTTCGAGGTAAGTTGCTATCCAAAGATAAGTCAACATTTTCCTCAGCAAATTCAAGCTGATTTTCTAATTTTTCATCTTGATTATGATCGTAGTTTTTTAGCTTAACTAAAACTGAATTTAAAAATGAATTAAAATCTTCGCTAGAATCATTTTCTGAAGGTACCTCATAATACATATCAATAGTACTATTAATGTAATCTGAATTTGCAGGTTCCGCTGAGGTGAGTTCCTCAATCAGATTAATATTATTCTCACTAATTTCATACTTCTCTTGAGCCTCAACCTTTGTAGTAAATCTAAACCAAACGAATAGTAAAATTCCCCATAAAATTTTTTTCATAAAATTCTAATTCTTCCTTCATTTATTAACCAGAGTATATTATATCGTTCTTTTGGTGTCAATATTAAGTTCATTTGTATAGTACTGATTTGATAATACAGACATTTACTATATAGGATTTGAAAATACAAGGTAGTAAATTTTCTATATTTAAGAAAAAAGAAGAAATAACCGAGAATTGGTAATCATACTTGTCACATTTAGAGAATGTTTTCGAGTGAAGGGATGAGGATCAAAAATACGGAAACGGTATGTTACTGTATATAATAATAGTGAAGCGAAAAAAAAGAGTATATTTTTAGATTAATTTAAAAACTAAAAACAGAACACATAATTAAGTTGATAAATGCATTTTATAATTTCCTTTTAAGTAAGCAAACGGAACATTTGAAAATTATATATTTACATTGAGTTGTTTACGAATTACAATTAAGTATATATACTATTATAAAAACTAAGTCGTTAGACGTTTACTTTTTAATTATAGGAGGAAAAAACGATGCCAAAGGATATAAACAGTAATTCCGCAGTAGCACAAGCTGTCGCTACTTCTATAGCATCATCGGTGAGTTCTTTAAATCAAGGGACAACAATCACAAAAGATACCCAAACGACCGTTGCAGGCAATAGCAATGCGCAACAAGCAATCACGCAACTAACGACCTTTAATACCTCACTTGTCCAAGCCATTACCCAAGCAAGTAACAATATCCGGTCAGTGGCAGCTGAATTCGAAGCAGTTGATCAACGAATCGCTCAAATGCAGTATAACCAAATGCTTCCTTAAACTGAAAGGAGGAATAAAGTATGCCCAACCTTGAAAAAATCAATCAACAAAAAATCCAACTCGAACGTGAACAAGAAAAACTCGAAGATCTAAAACGTGACATTAACCAAACAGAAGAACACTACGAAGAATATTTTTTCTATCAAAAGCAATTATTCAATGAATTACAAGAAGAATTTGCTCAAAGCCAGACAGATATGTTGTACCAAGATATGGCCGAGCAAATCAACTGGCAAAGCCGAGGCGTTCAAGATTTTTTAGAAGAGCAACAGCAAGAACTAAAAAAACAAACAAGAGCGTTAGAGGATCAACAAGAAGACTTACATTGGCAAGAAATAAAAACAAAAGAAGAAGGGTCGGAACAGCATGAGTATTGATATGTACCTCGGTCAAGCGAGAAGCCAAGCATCCAGTGTTAAAAGTGCGTGTAACCAATTAGCACAGGGCTATTCATCTTTGATGCAAAGCAATCAACAGTTTATGAGTGCAGGCGAACTATCAAGTAAAGGCTATGACTCTGCCAAAGAATTTTTTGCGGCAGTGATCCAACCTTTAGTTCAAGGTGCCGAAGTAGGCGCAGATATGACAGCAGAAGCTTGTCAAAAATTTGTGGATCAATATACATCTGAGGTTGATAGTATTGATTTGAAGTCAGATGACTTAGAAAGACGAATCCGACAAATCAATACGTCGATCCTGAATATGGAGAGTATCAATCGAGGCTTGCCAAAGCTTCCGACAGGAACGAATCCATTGGAACAAGCCAATCGGCGGATTATTGAATCGTTAGAGACGACAAAACGTGATTTAGAGAAGAAGTTAGAGAAATTAATGACGTTTAATGGAACATCTCCTGCTATTTTTGATGGAGTGAATAGTTTTTATTCGACGTTGTCGCAAGGCTTGCAGCAGGCGAATAGTGGGTTTAATCCTGCGACTGGGACGTTTTCGGTTCCGAAAGGGAAAGCGTTGGATTGGACGAACTCTGTGAAATCAGCTGTGAGAAAGAGAAATGAGAGAGAGTTAGATAAAATTGTTAAGAATTTACCTAACATTGGTCTTGCAGAGTATCAAAAAATTGGTCAAGCATTGAAAGATGATCCTAGTATCAAGATTCCAAAAGAGCTTGGTGAGTTCTTTAAAGAGAATGGTGTTGATTATGCAATTGGTGGAGTTCAAGATACGTTACTATCGTATTTTGAAGAATACTTATCAAAAGTCGCTCCAGCAATTACTTCCTTTTTTACTCAAAACGGAGGATATGCTAGTACGAGTATAGCAGCTGCATCTGGTTTTGCTGCTACGAGCATGTTACAAGGCGCAGCGAAAATGGCAGGACCAGTAATAGGATTCACTACAGATATCTTAAATGGTAATTCTGTAGGTCAAGCGATTTCCCATACAGGTGGAACAATTGCAATTAGTACAGGACTAACGATGGGATTGGAAGCAACGTTGTTTACTCTTGGTGTATCTAATCCAGTAGGGTGGGCAGCAATTGGGACAGCTGTAGCAATCGGTATTACAGCAAATATAATATATGATTCTAATTTCCTTGGTATTAAAGATTTAGCAGATGATTGGGCTAAAGGATTTGATGAAAATGTAGAGCGTGCTAAAAAGGGACTAAATAAACTAGGTGAATCCATCTCAAGTGGTTGGGATAGTCTCACATCTTGTTTTGGTTGGTGATTATTATGAAAGTAGACGATACATCGATACCTCGTTTTAAATTAGCAACGATCAATAAAAAGGATAAGTATTTACTTGATTTAGATTCGCACAAATTTACTTGGTTGATTCCAATGTCTACGTGGTATGTTGCTAACAACGCTACAAAAATTAGTGAAGACCAATATATTAAGCTTAGAAAAGTTCCTAAAAACAAAACGGGCGCTTCAATATGGTCGTTTTCTGGATTTATGCTAGGTGGCGTAATTTATGCTTTTATGAAAGGATTAGAAAGTATATTTTTTGAAGAAATAACGATGAATCTTATGTTTTTAGCTGTTCTAATCGCTTTTTTATGCAGTTTCATATTTAGATATGTACGATCTGTAGTTAATGTTAATAAGTTGAAAAAGATTTTTAATGAGGAAACAACAATAAAATTAGATCATTTTATTGTTTTAAAGAAGGATAATACTTTTTATAAAAAACGTTGTGTAACTGGAACAATTATGTTGATGGCAATCTTAGTTTTTCTGTTGTCCTTATTGATTCAGGCTAAATCCTTAACGGTGATACCAGTAATATTCATCTATTTAGTGTTTGTGTCATTTTTAAACACGTCAATATTAAAACCTATGGAAAACATGGAATATAGTTATAAACCTGAGAAATAGTATTGAAATGTCAAGGTTCAAGTGAGAAGGAGTGAAAATCATGTTAACAATCGGTAGTATCGTTTACTTAAAAGAAGGTAGTCAAAAAATTATGGTTTTAAACAGAGGCCCCGTTGTAAATGAAAATGACAAAAATGTTTTGTATGATTATAGCGGTTGCAGATATCCAAGTGGTTTAAATCCTAATGAAGTGCTTTATTTTAATCAAGAAAATGTTGATTCTGTTTTGTTTAATGGTTATACAGATGAGGAAGAAGAACGGTTTGAACAATTGTATACTGAATGGCTAGATGGTGAAGGAAAGTTGATTGAAAGAGGGATTGTTTGTAAACCTCTTGGGTAATATTGAAAAAATTTAAGATGCAGTAAGATGTCAATAACTATTTAGTTATTGGCTCTTATTCTATGTTAGTAATAAAAAACTATAACTAAACGAATGATTGGATGTGGTAAAACTGGAGTTTATTACTGCAAAACCTCTTTATAATAACCATCGCTATAATGTAATACATTCTCAATCAAACTACTATCTAATTGACAAAGATAGTTCATTGTTAGGTTATTTCTTTTTCGGATTAAATTGGCTGATACCACAAAAAGCTTATATCTTAAATAAAACCCAAGCTGACGATTTGCTAATTCATCGAGTTGAAACTAAAAATAGAAAAGTGTTAAGCAGTATTTTAATAGTGCTAATGATTTTAATTTTTAATATAGTATTACCCAAGTTATTAACTCTTTTTTATGCTTCAACAAGTATAGAAAATAGCCAACTTATTGAAGTTGGAAATACAGTTATGATGATTCCATCAAGTCGTTACATATTTATGCTGTTACTTATAACACTATTTCCAGCTTTGATAATTCGAGTATTTTGGTCTTTTCAATCAAAGAAATCCATGCTGAAAAGAATTAAATATGATGGAT
>DWQL01000458.1:0-15157 GCA_018231265.1 Noctuana haematospila | reverse complement strand
ACCGAGAAGAAGATGGATGGAGTGTGTGAAAAAGGATATGTCTGAGAAAGGTGTGACTGTGGACCTGGTGTATGATATAGATGAATGGAAGAAGAAAACATACTGCGCTGACCCCAAATAATGGGTAAAAGACGGGTGAATGATGAAAAAATGAAAAGAATGTATTTATCGCATGCATACAGTTAGGATATGCAAGATGTTCACAAGAATATAGATTCAAGCATTCTATCATATCAATTGTGCGCAATTTGACGGCTATATGGGATAAAGTGTACAATACGTGAGACTCACAGAGTTTGATACTAATTATGTCAAAATCCTGAAATAATGATAATGTCAAGTTAATGTAAAAGTATTTAATGAAGTAGGTATCACAAACAATATAATTTATCAGTATCACTTTAGCAAATATTTCATACAATTTGCATTACAAATTAATTTATTATTCATTTTATCTTCGCTTTATTATTTTTTATTTGTATGACATAAGTAGCTACTTTCAAAGTATCTATGAAATTTTTTTAAAAGAGCCCAAGGTGCTGCAATACCTCTTCTATAGGATAGTTAAACGTGGCACAAACTCGAAAGTACCTTTCTTACACAGAAACCACATGCTAATTGGCTCAAAGGTGACACGAGTAAACACTTTAGAAAAGCGTACAGTACGTGAAAGTATTCACGTACGTCACTCAAATTGAGACGCATTCGTACAACAATGAGCTGGGTCTGGTTGGTAACTAGCTTTAAGAATTCCGATTGTTAGCGAAACAATACGGGTCCCTTTCTATTCCGCGAAACAAGGGCGGAGACAATTTTTTTATTCCCCATGTATTCGCTGTCAACTTGGCTCTTAAAATAAAAAAAATATTTAACCACCGGTAAAAGTTGCAGGAAAGTATTTTTTAAGAGATTTGCTTAATACTTCTCATATAGGTAGGTTACCTACAAATGGCGAACTTTATGGCTTGTGACATTCTCTGACAGTCAAACCTTGGTGGTGAGATTAGTTTTCTTCACTTGTCACAACTTTTTAAAGAGCTTTTATTTGGAACATCTCTCAAACTAGTAATTAAATATTTTAACAAACGATATCTAAACAGATCAAATATTTGATGTTTGTATATAATATAGAAAAGGGTCGTTGCAGAGTTTTTAGCGCAACGCATGCTATTTTCGCCTACAGCGACCGAGAATCACGAATATAAACATCGCACATTGCTCGTACAAACACGTGTTAGCGTGGTACGCACGTAAGATTCAGGTACAGTTAGCCTGCAGATAGACGACTGAAGGAATATTTAAACGTCGGTATAGTATCTTTTTTATATTTTGATGCCGTACCAGTAAATATAAGTTTCAATTGCCATTTTTGCCATTTTTCGGCAATGAGAAACGCTACTCAAAAGAAAACATGCAAACAATAAAAAGGAGATAAGTTTTAAGTTTTATGCAAACCGTTTGTTTGAAATATTTTTTTTAAAGCTAGCTCTGATAGGATTACCAAAATACTTGAATCTTTGTTACAAACTGAAACTACGAAACTCAATGATCTCATTTCATGCTATGTTCAAGTATGTTCTATCCATCTTTTTTCGCATACTTCAACCAAGCCCGCATTCTTTAACTTTCAGTACGCAATCTTCCTCCTGGTGATCATCATCGTGCAAGTGGTCATAGCCGTGCTGATGTTCGTGTACGCAGACACCATAAGGGAAGCCCTCGTCAGCACAGTCAACAACCTTTTCGACAAACACTCCAAGGGCCAAATTGGGAACGAAGTCTTTTCCAGCATCGAGACTCAGGTATGGTTCAATACGCAAACAAAAAAAAGCTACACATAACATACTAATATCATAGACTCAATATACGATGCAGGGTCGTAGCTGTCGTATCAATGATAAGGGCTAAAGCTACAGGGGCCCCACGTAAAAATCTTGATATAGGAAATTTGGAAGAAGCTATGCCAATCGGCATAAAAATTAAATTTTCTGGTCATATGGGAAATCATATATTTATCATCGTGTCAGATAATAAATTTTTGTTGTTGAGTATTTACATTCATTACATGTAAGTGACTGATGTCTTCATGAGATGAGAATAATAAATACTTTTTAATTATATTAATTGATATTGACTAGATTGCTCTAAAGACCACAGTTTGTGGCAGAAAACTCGTACTGTTCAACGTTAACCTGCTCGAAAGACTTAACACACGACACTGGCCGTCAATAATTTGCGTTTCTGTTCCAGTTGGAGTGCTGCGGCAAGAACAGCGCGGCTGACTACTTAACCCCGACGCCGCCTAAGTCCTGCTGCACTTCGGTGGGCGCTGTCGGCAACCTGCTGGGAGGGACGTGCACCATCGCCGACGCCAACGCCATTGGCTGTGGACCTCGCGTCGGTGCTTTCTACGATAAATGGAACAAGACAATCGCTGGAGTCGCTATCGGTATCGCTTGTGTTGAGGTGAGTTGATTTTAAACTTTTCTAGCTAGGAAAATAGGAAAGTTATTGGTTTCTGGAAGGTTCTTGAAAAATCCCAGGTTTGGGATTTCTGACTTTTCCCGCTGAGACGGCAAAATTTTTTATTTTTTTCGTTTTTCCAAGATAACTACTAAATTTACAGACGAATTTATAAACATTAAGCATTTGAAAAACTGCAACGAACGCCACCAAGTTGATCAAAATCAAACTACGCGTTAAAAAGTTACAGTTATTCAAAAATAGTCAAAATTATTTTTTACGTGGGTTTTTTTTCAATTTTTTCAAGTCTGACTTATACGAGTATATTTAGTCTAAGAATTATAACGCATATTTAGTTAATCGAAAGTAACTAGTGGGAAGTTCTAGAGTTGCCCTGTAGGGTCAACTGGTTTTCTAGATTTCAGGATTAGAACTTCACTTTAGATCTACATATTTAGGTGATAATATCAGAACTTAATGTAAACTTTTCTTGATTCCCAGGTGGTCGGAGCCCTGTTCGCGCTATGCCTCGCAAATTCCATAAGAAACATGGACAGAAGGTCACGCTACTAATATTTTGTACATTACAACTGGTACCTATGAACACAATTTTTTGGTTTTTACTTATTGGCTAATCGCGGGCTGTGTTCACTGCATGGTGGCTTTGGAACCTATATTTTTTTTGTACAAAACACCTGCGTTTGAATTCCACTTGAAATATTTTTTGATGCCTCAGAGGAAAGTGACATTAGTTTTTATATTAATGTTACTGATTGATTTTCTCTATGCAATTTTCACTCAATTCTTAGCGATTATAATTTTAAAGTTTTGATAATAAAACGTTGTTTAGTTTTTACAATTCTACATCTTTTTTATTCTTTGTCGTACGCCCTATAGAAAACAGAATATAAATTTACGAGGAGGGTGTAGGTACTGTTGGCACATCTAAAACAAAAAAAAATATCAAAAACTTTGGAAACCGATTTTTTTTTGTATATGACAGCTGTCACTGTTCATATATTTTTACCGCCTTAAAGTTACCTTCCGGCTTCCGGTGGTTTCAGAACGCAGACAAATACAAGTGGAGTTCAATCACAATACACATCTTATTCTGATGCATTTTGTATGTTTAGGGGGCTATTATTGTAAGTGCTTTTGTAAAAATATTATAATATCGATGAGAATTCATACTGAGCTGAGCAACTATATAACGGACATTTCATAGAGGACATTTGGTGAATTATTTTAAACTTCTAAACGATTAAAAAAATTAATATTACGTAATTATTTAATTGGTTATGTATCTATTAATTATCTATTAGATATCTAATTTCAAAATTAATTAAAAAACAATATAATTATGTATTTCCAAATTATATTTTATTGTGAAATAGCAACAGCTTAATATATTTGCTCATTAAGTCATTAGTAAATTAATTTATCGACATTCAGTCACCCAATTCACTGCCAGTTCGATTATTCTGATATAATTATTGACTATTTCATTTAAAAACATATTATAATAAAACTATCAATAATTTAATAAGTGCTTTGATCGTCTGTCGTTTAATTCGTACGAATGAATATTTTAGTATTAAATAACACGCTTTTTTGGAACGAGACATCTGTTCGCTGTACGTTTTTCATTGCAGTGAGTGTCAGTATCCTTAGAAAATGATATTTTTTTAATGTAGGTACACTTTGTACAACAGCGAACAGGAATCTCAAAGGCTTTTTAACAATTTTGTGCGTAATTAACCTGAGTGTTAACATACCAAAAAATTGGTGGATAGGTGAAAAGATGAACATCATAAAAATAATATGTATGTTGCATTGATTGAAATGAAATTTAGATTTAAGCGGGAGTGAGTTTTTAAAATAGGTACGTCATAATATAATTCTCACTTAGCAGAGTCAGATCTAAAAATTTTTGTTGTTAAATTGGAGGTTTAATAGTTTTATTTTTCAATATATAGTTTTATAATAGTATTATGTATCGATACTAAACCTTTAGATACTGGATTTGTTCATATTTTTGGCATAAATAAATGTCAATACTTTTTTTTATCTAAAACATGGAATATCTTTTAATTTTAATCTTAGATCTTATTTCACATATATTTAACATTTAATAATTATATTTCTTGACTTACTATTACTATTTATATACTACTGGCTTAAAAAATATCTCATAAGTAGTCTATGTTTATATTACTTGTAGTTTGATAGCACAAAAGAAGGTGAAATCGAAAAAAATATATAAAAAGATGTTATCTACTTGCTGCAACATAAGCAATGTAGAAGTGCCAATGAAAAAAAGATTGTCTATGACTATCTGAAATTGTAATCGAATCTTTAACAAATCGACTATACAAATTAATTTAGAAATATCTAGTATTTTTATTATTATAAATGATGCATAACAGAAGCTCACAATAAAATTTAGCTTATGTGCTATGAGCTTATTTGTAATTTTGAAATAAAGATTAAATGTATCATTGGTGGTTTTTTTAAAGTCACAGTAGATTAGATAAGCAAAAGATATCCAAACATACAAAAAAACATAATTTTTGTTTAGCTAAATGCTCAGTGTTGCCTGGTGTGGAAGTGGTAAGTTTTTTTAAAATAACGTCTACTAATGGATTGGTGTTATTAACAATTTTTGTACTGAAATGTTGATTTAAAATGTATAGAATGGAGGAAATTGTAAATAAAGCTACAAATTTAAACAGCTCTCAAGACACTTTGCGTGTAAATAAAAAATGCATGTGTGCCTTCTTGTAATTAAGGCATGTATATGTTGGGAACATAAATTTGGTGTAAAAAGCGCTACTGGTATGGACGAACATTATATGTACCTACTGATTGTAATTGATTTAGTTTAAATAACGTGAATGTAATT
The DNA here is from genome assembly GCA_018231265.1 of Noctuana haematospila. Classification (NCBI taxonomy): domain Eukaryota; kingdom Metazoa; phylum Arthropoda; class Insecta; order Lepidoptera; family Hesperiidae; genus Noctuana; species Noctuana haematospila. The sequence goes on along the minus strand of DWQL01000458.1, from coordinate 9,792 downwards.
AATTGTTACACGGTACCAGTTATTCAAATTTATTTTAAGATTATTACCATTTTCAAGTGACTTTGTTACTGTGTCTAAAGATTACTGCTTTTAAATATACAGATTAAACAATTTGAATTTATGTCATGTTCCAGGTACGCCTAAAACGAAACATGAAACATCACGAAACAAATCAGAAGAACTTGAAACGACACAACATACCATATTAAATAATATTTTAATTATGTACAAGTTATGTAATTTAAGGTTTAGTTCGACCTAGATACCCACCTCTTGACGAATAAGGTTTTCCAAACAGCAAAAATGGTAGCCAGGGCCGTATTCCGCTATATATCCACTGGGGCACCTTTATTTATGGAGCCCCAGGATATATAAAGGAATATAATTTTTAAAAGTACCTAAGTATTATATGAAGAATTGTGTAATAATGGAGGTCCTTTACAGAGCTTAACATCATGTCCCGCTTGCTTACAGAACAAAGCCGGCTCTGGTTATTATCACATTAAACTCTTCTTGCAACTATGCAAGTTCCAAGGCATATGAGTTACTTTAAAAATATGTATAGTTAAGTTAATCTTTGCTTTAAATACCAGCTGGGTAAATAAACTGAAGATAGAACTTTTCTTTCGTCTCAGTTTGTTTTTTTACATATTATTATAGATTTTGAAGTGGACGCCTCGATGGTTTTATGGCGCGTTTTTTTAGTTTAGTTCGTAATTTCTTTTTGTTACACAAACATATTGATTTGATACAAAAATATAAGTATTGTTAAGTTAGTTAAGCTACTGTTTGTAATGTTACAAAATAAATTGAAATTATATAAATGTATTTTCTTAATTCAATGTTGTAATGATTGTACCTACCTACGTCCAATATACAATTATGATGATATTATTAAAAGTGTTGAAAATTTGTATGCATTTCTATAAAATGTGATTTATCTAAGTGTTTCACTCAATGTATATAGTTAATGATCTTTCGAGAGCAAATGTCTGTTTATTGCTATATTTTGAATCTCTTGTGCATTTTAAATGAAACTGCTTTTGTGAATGATCTTTACTATACTGTATGGCAATTATTAAATTTTCGACCGACTCTGATCAAGTGTTTTTTTTAATATACCTACCTACAAGTACGAAACGAGCCCATTACGTGTTTATTAATAATTATATTCTGGTGATGTTCAATACAAGTATCACAGACATTAAAATGCGGTTCCGTTGGCTGTATCGTGAAACTTAATTTTTATATTGATTCCTAGATTTGTCATAGGTGCGGTGCGCGTGCGTCTACTAAAGTGATAAATTTTTAGCTTACTATGAATAATAAGCATAGATTTATATATATGGTTAAAATGGTAACCGTAATTTATTCAGAAGTGGATATAACCAAACGGCCCAGGCTGATATTTTTTACGTAATTCCCTTTTATAAATTTGCTGATGAGATGAGATGACCTAAATTTAAAATTCAAAAAGGACGTAGACTATTCGTAGAATATGATTCGTTCCTCTTTCTTATTGGTGCACGTCGACACTAAAAATGTTGCTATTTACAAAATTATTATTCAAAAAATATAAAACTTTTTCTTGCTAAATGCAAGTGACTCAAGATGTTAAGTTTGTAGAAGCAACTATCATTATTTTAATAAATATAGTTTCATTCCAATTTGATTCTTGTTGTCGTGTATTTAATCTATGCTTATCCTTATCACTTTGATGGACGTTTAATGACTTTGACACTGACGTACAGCTGCATCGCAGCCAGCCGTCTCAATTTGTTAATTATATTATTGTCAAACCAACCAAACCAATAAGTGTAAACGTTTCTAGGCGCACGTCGGCTGCTAAATTACTCACGATTACGAGTTCGTAATTTCAGTGCTTTAATGCTTTATATCACTTCGGTGTCGCTAATGTAAATCAACGGTAGTGTTGTGTTTCCTGATGTGCTGCGAAGGATTGCTTCGGACTGACATTTTTTAATTCAAGACACTCATGCCTTGACTACAGTCGCTACAAAAATGGCATTTGAAAATTACTGTGTTGTGTTTATATTATTCGTTCTGACTATTGTCCAGGCTGGTAGTTACGACACCGAGCTGTACGACGCGCAGCCGTGCGATAGTAATGCTTGTTTTGAGTCGCTGCACGGCGCCCTAGGAGATTGTTCGTGCAATGTTGACACCATTGATTACTTCAATAACGTCAAGATATTCCCCCGGATTCAGAGCCTTGTGAGTAAAGACTACTTCCGGTTCTACAAGGTGAACTTGAAAAAGGAATGCCCGTTTTGGGCCGACGACAGCAGATGCGCCATGAAGTATTGCCATATAAAAACATGTTCCAAGGAGAGCGTGCCTGGCTACGAAAATGGTTACAATAATGAGTTTGGAGATGAGTCGCCGGCTAAAAAGTATTCAGAGGAAGCACAAACAACGCCCTGCAACTCCGATTCAGATCATGATCCAGACCTGGGTTACTTAAATATGACAATCAGTGCAGCGAGTCAGTTTGAAATAGCCAAGTGGAAAGTTTACGATGATTCTATTGATAACTTTTGTGAATCTGATGATAAAAATGTTGATGCAGAGTACATTGACCTTTCATTGAATCCTGAGCGATATACTGGTTACAAAGGACCATCTGCACACAGGATCTGGAGAAGTATTTACCAGGAAAATTGCTTCAGACCAAAGTTGAATCCCTATGAGTCATTTCCCTACGTACTTAGCTCGGATTTAAGTAACATGTGCCTAGAAAAGAGAGTGTTTTACCGAGCTGTTTCAGGGTTGCACACTAGTATTAATATTCATTTGTGTTCAAAGTATTTGCTATCAGAAAAAGGTGTAGGCTTCGCAGCACCACCTGAGGGCGAATGGGGGCCAAATCTAGACGAGTTCCAACGTCGTTTTGATCCATCGCAAACCTTTGGAGAAGGTCCAGCCTGGCTAAAGAACTTATACTTTGTGTATCTTCTCGAAATGAGGGCATTAGCAAAGGCTGGACCGTATCTTGAAAACGAGGATTACTTCACGGGAAACCCTATTGAAGATGAGGAAACCAGGGATGCAATTCGTAATATGCTCGGAGTCATATATACATTTCCTGACCATTTTAACGAGTCCTCAATGTTCACTGGGGGTATCCAGGCAGCAAACCTAAAAAATGAATTCCGAGAGCATTTCTGGAATATATCCAGGATAATGGACTGTGTTGGGTGTGACAAATGTAAGCTATGGGGGAAACTACAGACTCAGGGTCTGGGCACTGCTCTTAAGATACTGTTCTCCGGACGATGGGACAAACCCGAAGGTGATCCTGAACAGGGCAACTTGCCGCTGCGGCATAAGGCCAATAAAAGGTTACAGAGAACAGAAATTGTTGCACTATTCAATGCTTTTGCGAGGCTGTCAAACAGTATACGCGAGTTAGAGAACTTCCGAATTATGCTCAGGTGAGATTTTACAATTTGTTTGCTTTAAAATGTTAAATATCAATTTCTTAACAGTAGGCTGCTATACAGACAATGGTTCCACATCTTATATTAAGCTGGGTCTGTACAAGAATGTGAAAGATAAATTGCTTTGGGTCAGAATTTGCTTATGCTAGCTTTTTCTGTGTAGCATACTAATTTGATCTGGAACATAATGAAGTATAGAGATATAGATTTCATGCAACAGATTCATAATAACAGTTTACAATTTTTTTCAACATTAACTTTAGTACAATTTGGGTTAATTTTTCTAATTGAAAAAAAAAAAGGATATATCACAATATTTCATACCTACTGCATCTTAAAAAATAATAGATCACATTTAATTTTGTGCTGTATTATTTGTGCATCAGATTTGTTTTTTCAATGTCATACAATTAATTGCTTGCTATAGATGCCAAAAGATGTAGGCGTCATTCTATTCGACTATCAATTTTGTCATAAAAGGTTGGCAGCTATGAATCTTACAATGCATGAGTCCGAAAGGACATAATAACTTCTCTAAGATGCATAATGTTCAAATTAAATATTAATACTAAAAGTTTCTCATGTAAATAATAAATATGCAATAATGTTAACATTGTTAACCTTTTGAGAAAACTGAAATTACAAATTTGTTATAATTTTATGTTAATACCACATATACACAGAAATGACCATAAACATAAAGACATCATTAACATAGAGAAATAATTTGATTTAATCTTATTCTAAAACTTTATTGCTAAATTGTTTAGATTAAGACAATAGTAACTAGGTATATCATCTCTGTGACAAAAATTCAGTTTTTTCATTTTTATGAGTTACCAGGTTATTGCATATTAAAATAAGAATTAAATAAAACATCGCAATTTAAATGATACAAAATATTTGCATGCCATCGTAGTAATGCATGAAAATTTACTACTTTTAATACATGTTTATTACACGACTATAGAATCACTCTTATTGCACAAGAAGCTTTCTCTTTTCCGTCATATCCGTATTAGGATGAGTCCACACTAGATGTCATGGTAAGAAATATCGTGAACTGTTTCAGTAGGAAGTATTTGGTCTAACTGGTTTTTATTAGATATTTTTTCGGTCGAGCCTTTATTCTTAAACGAATATTATTCTATAATTACATATTATATAAATTTATATACGGTCGAATTGAGAACACTTCTTATTTGAAGTCGGTTAAAACTGCTGTACCGCGTCACAGAAACCCTCAGACACCCATTGCATCATCTGCTGCTTTATTCAACAGCTTTCCCAGTATAAAAATAAAACTTATTTTGCGTGAATACGACTACCATTGCGTAGCGCAGCGAACTGCAAAACACCTGGTTTCGTGCGTCATTGACCCAGCCAAAGTTCAATCAAGGTATTTGACGCATTTGTTTTTTAAGACACGTAGTAACATGACATTGGTTAATATTATTATTCTTTTTATATGCACTGTTTCAGCAGACTTCCCCGAGCTGCGGGAGGCTGTTAAAATAAATAAAAAAAAAAAATTTATTCCATCCAAATCAAAATTTATATACACATCAAAAGATTTATGTTGAGCTTATAAATATAATATCTATGTCCTTAGCGATACTAGGCGTGGAATCCTAGGAATTTCTTGTTCCATTATTTAGCAACAATTAGTAAATTGTAAATGTTATTCATGTTCAAAAACTTATAATTTAGGTATCAAAAACGTAGCGAAATTCCACCAATTCGTTTGCCACACGTAGATCTAGTTTCACAATTGTTGCAACATCCCCAGTTCTCACATTGTTGCATTATTATGTTATAATTACAAGTAATTACTTGACTAGTAATAAAAGACTAGGTGGGCATATATTTTTGTTACTAGAAAGTTGCCTTAACTTTGAAGATTACGTCAACAAATGGCGACCTTAAGAATATCAATGCTATTGAGACACGAAAAGCATAAGTAATAATATTATTCGCTCGTATGAAGAAATTGAGATTTGGGATCAAGTTTCTAAATTTTTTTTGTCAGATATTTGTTTTTTATATGCTTTTCAGCCCATTTTACCGCCAAGAACGTTTGGTGACAAGAAAATAATTGTGGTAGAAGCAATTGGCCTTACTTTATAATTATGGCGCCATGATGTTTATCCTGTATCGGTATAAACTTGTGTTTTGGGAACCACGTCGTAATTGTAAACATTGTTATCAAGAATACAGTTTAGCACAAGTTGTATCCAACACGTTCCTTTTAAACACATTGAAATTGGTATAAAACGTTTTAACTCAAACTAAAGTTTATCACTAAACGTTACAGAAGTGTCATTATTTACAGTAACGGTTTTTTAAAATTTTTTAACTAAAACAGCATATTAAAAACAATATTGTTTTCAGTCTTGATAGTCTCCTTCGGAAATATTTTACTCTCAGGAATAACCAATTTGTAAGGATAACTTTTTTAGCTACGTTCATTGTGTCACGTAACAAGTCCTTTAAGAATGAGTACGTTTATAACGTCACGTATAGTATCGATGAGTGTTTTAGCGTGATTCAGTTTTTTTATCACTGTTACAAAGCTTAACGATACCGACTTAGTTATTTTTGTATAAAGTACTGCCTTTGTACTAAGGTATCTTTGTTGTTTTAGTATGCGAGAATTGTTCTGCGCTAATCCTTAATCCAGTTAAATTTAGTGCAACCGCAACAATCAATTGCTTATTAGCGGCGGTTAATTGTTAATGTTATAATTTTGCATTTTTATAACGCCAATGCTGCAATGTGATGTCTTATCTCGTCCACTATCATTTCATTTGCTCTTATCTATATGATAATTTTCATTTTATTTATTTGTTTATCCTAATCGAATTAATCGCCGTACTAATCTTATAAGCATTTCTTTATCTTAAGGCTTAATAGGATCGTACAATCATTACCTACTCGTTCGAAAAACTGATGGTTCCATGTTGCTGATGCAACGATCGCTAACTTAACTGTTACATAATATGGGGGCAGGTTATTGAACCGTTTGCTAATCTCAAGGATTGCGACACATTGACCTTAATCTTTTATGGTAATGTTGCCGGGTTTTTATAAATTGTTCAACGATTCTAAATTGTCAGCAATATTTTAACTTACGCTACCTATTTTCTCCCACCTTTTCCTTATGCATTTATTTTCAGCTTTTGCTTATTAGCGTGGTGTGCATGCTTAGCTTCATTAGCACATAATCGAGTGACATATTTCAATACCTACATTATGTTGGTTCAGTAGGTTGTCTCAGTTGGCATCGGAATAAAATGCATATATTATATTAATAGTATTAATACCAATTCGCGAGTAAGGTTTCTTTCTGAACTGAATAATGTTGTTATAATATGTGAATCGTAGTAGTAAATCGGCTTCGGTCCGGGAGTTTCAAAACGGGATATATAGTGCTCATCTGGTGTTCATCTTGCATGCTAGTACAAGATACTTACGGGAGATTCACTTACATTTAAGTGCTTTGGGGTTCTACGAACGAAATGAACCGCACTAAAACAATCCTGTTGATCTACAGCCCACAAACAGAGACGACGAAAAAGAAAAACGCGTTCTGCGGTGTCCAAGAGTCGAAGACTGCGAACACGGTCGAGGTTAAGCAGGAGCAATGTGCTTCGGGAGGCACGAAACCGCAAATATGGAGTTAATAGCGGGCGTCGTTCGACGTAGTTTAAATTTGGAGATTTGGGAATTCTTAATTTGAGTCACAAATATTGTTGGACTAGGCTCATGCTTTCGATAATGATGTGGCAAAAAGTTGTCGCGCTTCATATTTTTCAAGCAAACTTTGCTAGCGACAGATGAATTTTGTATTTTAAAAATTTCGCTACGTTACAACATTGACGAAACTTGGAAGCAAAATATTGTATTGTGTAAAAAAGTTTTTTTAGGACGTTTTGACTGATGATTTAGACAAATTAAGAGTAATATTTATAATGATGGGATAAGGTCTTTTTTTTGGTAAACTAAATAATGAGTTACATTTTGCTCTATTGGAGATATTTTATATTCAGACATTTTCATTTTGTCCAGGTTTTGTCATAGATGACTAGTCTATTATATCTGGGTGCATGTAAGACTAATCTAAATATTTTTTGGGATTATTAGGCAAAGATAACTTCATCCCCAGCAGGTTAATTGATTAGTTAGCTATTTCGTGTACTTAAATATAATTTTATCTCTTAGGTAAATAAATTAAACGTGTCAAGAAAATTTATTTATTTAGAAAAGAATTTAGCGTTGAGATTATTGTTCAACCATTGAGATTTCATTTAAAAGTAGTTAAGGACTCAAATTTGTAAAATAACATTATGTTTCATCACAAATTATACTGTTTATTGTAAACCAGTGAATTGGTAGTAACTATTTTCGTTTGCGGTAAAACTGGCATTTGGTTTATTAATTTAGTTTTTTATTTTTGATATTTTTTATGTTTTGCGTTGACAGTTACATAATATAATATTATATTATTTATTGTTTTGTATAAAAAAAGTTCAATGAAATGAAAACCTCCTCTTTTTCAAAATATGTTAAAAACATCTGGATTGTAAGGTAATATTTAATTTGAATTATGAATTATCCATATGCAATTTCTTAACAATTCGAAATAAAAACAAATGAAAGTTAAAAATTGTTACTAGGCAGCCTCGGGGCTGTGCACTGTATGACATTTGTTATTTAAATTACGTATTTGCTTCATTCTATTCATGTTATGTGGTTTACCCACGTGCTAGCTACATAATATAATAATTGTTGTTTAACATATTGCGGGCCATTTTCATTGTTCCAATAACTATAATGGAATGTTATCTGATATAATAAATGCTTTAATCACCATTTAAAGTAGGTACAATTAATAATACGTGTGACGCCCATTAGTTCGTATGACGTGGTTCTCATTATTTAAATATGGCGATAAAAAATAAATAGGTTACAATAAAAGTACAATTTTTTAATGTAATGCTAAACTATATTATAATAAATTGGTAAATTTACGATATACCGAAATCCAGTTTTATCATGATTTTGTATTTGTATTTGTAAAAATATATTTAGGCATAACTTATCGTGATGTTTTCGTGTCACAAATTTTGATTTGAAAATTTAGTTTTTTTAAATTTCATGTTTAGGTACCTATCATTTTTTAGTTTTATATGCCGATCACACACGCTACGATCTACCTTACGGTTTGTTTGAACAGTTTTTTTTAAACATGCACGTACAGGCGCATTGGCGCAAAATCGAAAACCAATTCTTTTGAAAGAGAAAGTGTTATCGCTGTTCTATTTGCGCAGAACTGCACAGTTATATCGTACAGTAGACCGTGGCGTGTACGATTAGCATTAGATTTATTTATTAACCTTCAAAAGTCATTGATGTATTTGTCACGATCTTTCCTTGTTTCAATGTCTCCGTGTAAATGTGTTATGACAATCTTATTTTATTTTCCGCCGTGATCTAGTATTAAATTTAGGGGTGGACGTTACTTTATACATGGCTAGTTCAATGTGAGTCTTGATGATATTAAATATTAATTAATACGTGTTGTCTGTACGTGTCCCTTTGAAAAAGTACAGAAAATTACGAGTATGATCTATCTAATCAATATAATAAAAATTGTATTGGTGTATCGCAATTAAGTGTAATAGTCTTACAGTCCTGTACATACCCAAATCCTTGTATTAATTTGGTGGAATTTAATAAAAGAAATAAACTAAACTTTTTACTATTTCTTTTATTATTCAAAGACCTTATGTGTAATAAAGCAATATAATTGGATCATAATTAATTTTGAATAAATTCCAAATTATCTTGGCTCCATATTAATTTTGTAAAATAAATAATTCTTCATTTACCTACCGCCTTTTTGATTGTATTTTATTTTATAATAAGGAATATAACAATACATTTTACTATTAAATGTTTAGTATTATGTATATATACGTATACAAATATATACATATAGACAGTTATGTATAATTATATAGAAAATGTTAGTCGTGCGTCGTGTGATAGCGCCCATAAGGTTTGTGTAGATTTTATTAATTTTTAGTACAGAAGCTAGACAATTGTGTAAAAGAATATATACAGTATAAAAAGAATATATTCATTACATAATTATATTGATAAAATGACTACATAAATAGCAGTAATATTTACACAGTCACAAGTTTATAAATGTTTTAAGTATAATATATATTAGTATTAAAGGATGAACATCGGTCATATTTTGAAATATTTATTTATGTTGTATGCATACCGTTTTAATGTTTTATAAAGAAAATGTTTAATACAC
>DWQL01000457.1:0-15169 GCA_018231265.1 Noctuana haematospila | reverse complement strand
GGTTCGCGCCCGGCGGAGGTACCTCCGACACGCAATGACAACTATGGTACTAAAGGTCCTAATTTTTTTTTTAACAGATGGGCTATCTAAAGGTAAGTGATTACCGTTTCATATGGATATGAATAGCACCAGAGCTGCAGAGAAGGCTGTGCTCTACCTATAGCCTAGAAGAGTTTAGTTAAGGCATTACTACGGAATACAACTCAATACAAACAATCATGCAAAACCAAAGCGATGAAGACATAAACATGATGAATTGTACGTCGATTCGAATCCGGACAAAGTGCCCTTGATCAGCGTAAAATTCCGTCTCATGGCGGCAGCGGATGAAAAATGATTATAAACCGAAATCGCTCAAAATCCACGAAGACACGGCGCGTTACGCGGCTTTGTTCGCTTGTCGGACGACGTGATTTATCGTCGCTCCGGGAATCGAACGCCATGCAAAATGTTGCGTCACCGCCCTGTAGACTCTACGCTACCTCCTGTACTGCGGACCACCACAGTATAAATAAATCTCCTTTTAAATTATATCATACTAGTTATTTATGAACATTTTAGCACTAAGTTTCCTGAACTGTAATCGATGGAGTATTGCAGTCGGTTGTAGTGTACAAGTGTAATAAATCGGACGAATGAGATGTCATTCCGATTCGATACGTATCGGCGGCGTGGGGGATTTAATGCTCAGATTCACCATTGATTAAGTACGGCTATTTAGCTCGCTGGGATTAAGCATTTTCGTATTAGGTAATATAATGGATGTGCGCTCTACTTATGTTGCGTTGAGAAGGAAGTTTAAAGGGCTTGGCGGTCGGGCCAGCGTTTCCGTCCACGATTATAAAAAGTAAGTAGGTAATAAGATTGCTCTTTAGTGAATATACAAATTACTTCTACAGCATATTACTTATTAAATCGTTCTTACATTATTATATTTTGTTATACTCTGGTAATATTTACCGAAGTGACTGCAAGTAACAAATAACTTAAACACTTAAACATAGGTACTACCGCCACGTTTTTTGTCCCACTATGTAACATCATCAGGGTTATAGACTCTACCTACGACGGTTAGAAACAGAGTGACGATCACGTTCTTATCTCGTCCTAATATGAATAGAACAAATTTCAATTAGGTATCAGTATTGTAAGCTTTCGAAAGTCAACCCAAATATTTTTTTTTGAACCTCGTCATTGAAGATTTATTGCGAGATTAATCAATATAAAAATACTACAGTATTGTAAGAAAACAACGATAAAGGAATTTAACCGTGGGATGTCTATGAATCCAATAGTATTCAAGACATAATTGCACGCAGTGGCAACCAGCATCAACATTATCTTTATAACACCGTTCTTAAGTAATTGAAAATAGCGGTAAATTTACATTTTTCCGTCAAATTTTTTTTTCAAAATTTTTTTCTTACTAACCTTATTTTTTTATTCATCATAATGTGTTTTTATACACTGTATGATCGTGAAATAATAAAGTGCATAGGCTTTAAGCGCCCTTTTGGCTAAGGTAGGCAAAATACCGGCGGAAAAAAACAAACAGAACAAAAAAGAAATAAGATTACGGCGATTCATTATTAATATATATTATATATTATAGATCACTAATGTATACAAATACATAATAATGCAATAATGATCGAAATGGGCTTTGAACAATGTCGCTACTACTACTTATTATACCTTCATCTCTAAAATAACTTGGAAGTAAGTATACAGTAAGTGGTACAGGCGCTTAATACAAATTAAATTGACGCAGCAGCACTTACTATTCAAAACTGTACATAATTATGTACATACATAGCATGTTACCGATTTTTGTATGGGGTCCAAATCCCTCGACTTGTCGTGTCTGCAGTGGCTCAGTGGACAAGCTACAATAGAGCTGGAACCGCAGCGTGGCGAATGTGGCAGTTGGGGGCGGCACGGCTCCATACATCTATGATAATATTACTTTTGTTAGCGTCAACACTAATAACTTTCTAACTTTACATATTATAATGTTTTTAAAAATCGATATAAAAAATTTGATATCTACTACTTACTATAATTAGTTATTTTTATTCATAATACTGTTTTATGACGTTACGGTAAAAATAATAGTATGGGTCAGAGCCGCAATGACCCAGTTGGTACTTATTGATGGTTGTAGGTTCGAGTCCTAGCAATCTATATTATAAACTTTCTAACTTATTTGTTAGTTGTGTTCAGTAGTGAGATAAATAGAAATGCTGTAATAGTAAAGAGTCGCGGCCTCAAGCTAGTTTGTAGCAACTTTTTCCTAGTCTCGTCACTACTAATTTTATAGTAATGGTACCTACTCGTACCGTGTTAACTTTCGTACCGTACATAATTCGATGATGGAGACAGTGCCATGACTGCCATGCGGCTCACACGTAGCTAGTCGTAAGCTGCCGGTGCCGGAGCCGGCGCGGCCGAGGATAATGAATACAAATACACGGCTATTTAACTTGCCGCAAGATGAAGTGAATATTAATAAACTTTTCGCTCCGGATCTTTAGTTTAACGTTTAGGGGCTTAGCCTAGTTGGTTTACATGACGCTTAGACCAAACAGTTAATGTTAATTAAAAATAAAATGTGTCAATGCTATTGATTTTCACAAAATAATGTACGTTTTAAAAAACTTGATGACAGAAGTATGACGTGACTATATAAAAGTAAAAATGATGCTCATGTATATGGACTATACGGAACTATTATTGCCATTCTGTTTACTGTTAGTGACGTCAGTAACGTAAGCCAGCGGTCAAGTGACATCTAAATTAACCAATAAGGTACTTGAGTTTTCTGAATGGGTTTGGTTTTCCGCTAAGGGTCTGCGTTTATTATAGTTCCTAACACGCCTACATGGCACCGAAAGTGGTCGAAAGTTATCCGATAGCTGTTCAATAATAAAATGTTCACATGCAAATGTTCCTACTAACCATACGTTTAGCTTTTTTTTACGAATAGCCGGAAGTAAAAGAGTTAATAAAATAAATAGGTACACCATTATTACACAATCTCTTTTCAAGCAGCTCTAAGGCTGACCACTCGTCAAAATCACAACTTGAACAAAGTTTCATGCAAATACAGCATTACTACCGTTTGTGACACTTTAGCCTTGCGCTGCGTTCATTAATCACGATTAAGTCAGATGGATGCAAATTGTGTTTGTTATTTAATCCGCTCGATTTCTTTATCTTATCCGAGAGAAAGTGAGCATGTATTCGGGCGTTTTGATTGGACTTTTCACTTTGAGACATTAGTTGTTTCGGGCTTCAAAGGTGATTTGGACAGTAAGTGTTATATAAATATTAGCTGGGCTTCAGGTTCCCCGCAACGACTGGTGTAATCAAGGTATCGAATCGTACCTTCTTGAAGCGGCAACACATGGAGAGTATTTTTGATACGAATACGTTGAATGTCAGATCAGAGGGTATAGCCAAGTTACATACGCTTTATCAGTTCCTATCAGACTATCTAGTCATGTAAAACTATTTTTAGTCTTTCATAGCTGTGTCATAAGTTAGATGTTATGTCAATCAGTAAAATCAATTAATACGAGTAGGTACCTAACCATAACTCTGTAAAAACCTACCTTTTTTAAATATTTATAAAAGGGTATTATTATTTTTGTTAGTTAACATGTCATTTACACTCACATTTGGATAACATACTCGTACCTTGCTTCGTGTTGAAACTCGGTGAACATTATCCAAATTACTTATCCCATGTGAACCTGCCTTTTCGGGCAACACGACCGATTCAATGACCTGATTGATTCCCTTTCTGTGACTTGCTCCTCTGTGGAATAGATGCTCATACAATACTATTTTAGTCACCGAGTGACAAAAAGGTTTGGTGTAAGTGTTAGGCCCCCCACACACGCGCTACCCGGCGGCGGCGACGCGGTGACGGCGCGGCGGCGAGGCGGCGGCTCGTGCGTGACCCGCATGTAGACTAGCGACTGTTTTGTTTGTTTATTGTGTTAGGGATGCTCAGACGTCCGCCACCAAATGGAAACAATAACCCTTCAACGGCCAACATCCTTCAAGTAACTCACGTTAGCGACTGATTGTCATGTGAGTATGGCTTAACTTCAATGTTAATAAAGAACACTGGTCCAACATTAACTTGTCTCCACTCTCTTATATATTTACTTCTCTTACTATAATAAAATGGATGCTATTAGCAAGATAATGTTTCATTGTAACCGTTTCCTATATATTCTTATATGGCATAGTAGATAATAGCAACTAATATCTACACTACAGGACCAACTAGGATTATTTCTATCGTTTATGTTTATCGTTCAAACGAGCATACAGGCCGCGTGATGTTAAGTGGTTACTGCAAAGAAGAGAGAAGACCTATCTACGAGTTCTACTAGCCACTACTATTGATATATTTTGTACTATCTCAGATATGCTATACGAGTATGTGTGAAAGCTGCAGCGTCAATTAATATCAGGTGGTGCAGGTTTGTTAATTTCTCTTGTTTTAAAACGATAATCTTCAAAATATTGAGGTTGCATCTGCACCATCTGGATGTGTGGTTGTCTTATCGTTCCACTTTTACTCATAACACCTGAAATATTACACTCATATGGAATAAGTACCCACAACATAATAATATGTTTTATAATACCTATAGATTTAATCAAATGTATTACATGAATAAGGAACTAGAGGTAACTTATAGTCCTATACAGTATAATGTATGACGTGTATGTAGGTACTCGTAACTTTTGACATTCAGTATGTTAATTACAATAAATTAATTCCTTACTATCTAACAATCGGTCAAACAACAAGTCAAACAGATTATTATGTTTTTAAAACGAACTGTCCTAAAAACAGCTGTCTGTACCAACCGAGGTGCAAATGTAAAAACTTGCACAAATCACTTATCCCATTGTTCTCGATAGCTTATTTGTGTAATGGGACACGGAATGGCGCTAATGATGGGAAACGCTGGGCGTGACGGTGTCCTACCAGCGCGCCGCGCCCTTGGGTCAGCATCACGCGAGACAATGTGACAGCACCACTTCACTTTTTATATTTCTCGTGAAGCGGCCGCAACACGCAGTGCAACGACATTCTCTGACTGAACATAAATCCTCTCGTTGTTGTACTGATCATAATAACTGACGGTTATAGGTCAATACTGAAACCACCCAGCCTCCATCCTCACGCAACGCTGCCAGTACTCAGGAGCACAAAGGTTACCATTCAATATCTTTAGCAGTAGAGTCGAGTATTACTCGTATCTGATGAACTCATAAAGCGCTCTGATTTTTCTTTTGTTATAGGTAGATACTCATAGGTAGGTACGTTTAGAAACCAGAAACGTCAAATAGCCTGAAACTTGTGAAAAGAGAGAAGACATGTTGAAGAAATGTCACAGAGGTGCGGTGAGGTTTATCTGGTGCATACATGATACCAAATGTTCACCACGCATCAATTACGTATACTGCATTAAAACATATATCATAACTTAAAGACTTTTAAAAAAAATTCACTGAAATATCACCAATGCGTAGCAAACGAGCGCGATGTAACGTGGTCACTGCAACCCATGGACAGCCACGTCCAACTTTAAATACGAGATAGGACCTATCTGAGCTTCTGAGGTAGTAAATGGATGCGTTGTCCAGCATGCCCACCTCCCCAACTGAAACACAGGAACTTGTCACACGACTTACGGTACTTCACAGTAGAGCGGCGGCTATTCCTCCTCAGGCGAACTATACCTGTAAGTTCTACCACCTACATGTATGTAAGTATACATTATTTACATACAAGTTTTTTTTGCAAAATCCAACACATAAAAGTAGTTAGAGCGGTATGTATGGCGTGGCGTGTAGAACGAACCATTAATTGCGCAATTAGCAGATACCTACTCAGTGGTAACGACCACCACCACGGACGATTTCTAAAATCATTGACCACGTGACCGCGTGACCACTTATCTCGTTTACTGCTATTTTGAGATAAAGACGCAGGATGCAGTGATTAAACTTTAGAGATGATGAATAACTGATTAAAACCTATGGATGTTTGCTTTGTTTGAGATCACGCAAGTTGCTGTTGAACAAAATGAACGCATCATTGACAAATATTATTTAGCGATAAATGCACTTCCTCAAATCATTATTATGAAATTCGCCGATTTATTTCACTTACGAAGAACCCTCGATATTTGATCTGAAATGTGAAAGTAGGCTTAGTGGTAGGTAGTTCAATATAGTGTAGGTACGAGATACAAGAAGTTATAGGTCAAAAAACACTATTTGATATATATCTTTAAATTATTTTATTTTAAATAAGTAAATATACTCACTCAGTGTTAAGCTTATTTTTATTAACTTCCACGTGTATGCTAATGAGGGCGGAAAACACTCGGTACGTTGTTTAAAATAATTCTTTATACAACGAGACCTTTTAATTAAATTCACTCGTCTCTAGTTATATCACTTACGACGCTTTCGTGCGCCGAACAAGCTATCGTCACACTTGCTTAATTTTGATGTGTTTTATAGAGATCTCACATCGGCCGTGTGTGGGCAGAGGCGGTCATTACCCGAATTCGGGCGGCTCAGAACATCGCAAGACAAAGAAAGTGCATTTTCCTCAGCCGTAATCGTATATTATTTGGAGCGCTATACATTATTCATGAGCGTATGATACGTGGAGTAAGGTTCACGGGTACGGTGCGCACAAAAAGGCATTTTAGCGGAATTCCGCGCTCGGACAACAACAGATAGGAATGGTAGCATGGCGGAACGGACAATAAATGATAATAGTTATTTGTGCAATTATCTAGGTATCCGCAATTACAAGCGGCGTGTGGGCTCCAACGGGCGGCCGCTAGTTTTTCCGCCATCTACAAAAAATAACACACAAACAATTTCTAGAGATTATAAAATTCTATGGTATCCCCTCGAGCGACCGCGGCTTCATTAAATGTCTAATTAAGGTGCTTCTAAAGAAACAAAAACGATATAGTTCTGGACTTTTGCGCCCATTAGAGAAATTTTTACGAGCTAAGTTTGTGGAAGAGTTACGTCTTAGAACAAATTGCGGTACATTTCTCATTTTGATGAACAATCTTATGTAAGTATGTAGTTGATTTGGCGTCTCTAAGTGGTACAGGGATACAGACATACAGTGCATCATTTAACCGTCCAAATATATTATACGTTATATAAATTAAAATGTATTATTGTAATGTCTATCTGAAATAGAAACGAGTAGTTATATACCTAATGAAACGAGCGTGATATAAGCGTGAAATACGTTATATAAATAAGTCAGCTTGTCCAATAGATTCGAATTAAAATAAGTCATCACGCAAATGGGTGTCCAATATTTAATTAGATCAACGAATTTTCAGTCGTTATTAAACACAATTAAGTCAATTATGATAGAAATAATACCTAATAGAATGGCATAATATATCTGTAATTAAACAAGACGAAAAATGTAGAATTTGTTCGTTGCTATCTAAGTTGTCTGGAATATGAAAAGAAGATCAATATAAACAATACCTTACAATAATATAGTAGAAATTCAAATATTTGTATTTTTTAAAAGTTTTTAATTATAATTTTCTGAAATAGATATAATTAACTGTTTTTGCTGTCGGTACGCAGGACAAACGGCGCGGTTTGCGGCAGCGGCATTATCGCGTTTATTGTTGCTAAGTGTTTATTTAAATATCGCTCCCTGCACCGCTCTATCAGCCCATCGGTTGCTATTCGCGTGTTTGTGCCTTGTATTTATCAGGATGCGGATGAGCATGACTTTGAAAAGCATTAGATAATTAAATCCGAATATGGTTTACAATGCAGAGACCATTTAACACGAAATTGTCTGCAAGTTCGTTAGGTCCTCATTTTTATCATTTTTAGCAAATGAGCATGAAGGCTACAAGTTTAATAGTCACTGCAACCCATGGACATCTACGTCCAATCTTAAATACGAAAGAAGTCCTATCTGTGATCATACGTGGAGGCGTTGCTACTCATAAAGACTGAGATGGTCGCACCAAATACATTGTGTCCGGTCATGCACCCTCTGCAACCGAAACTTATTTATATTAATTATTTACAACACAACATCATAAAATCATTAGTAAGTACACTTTGAAAGACGCTTAGGGCTAGTTATATAGGTTTAAAGTGGGCAGTTTCGTGTTATAGCGACAGAAGTTTAGGATAAAGATAACACTAAGATTTGGCCAGAAACAAACTATGATTAATTATATTATACGTAGCGGAACACAGACAATAAAGTGAGAAGTTGACTTATTGCACATTTCCGACCTCGCAACAACGTAACATTTCATTAGATCGGTAGAATTGGGTTGAGGTGATCGAAACTAGCTGTCCTCTCGTTATTAATGTGTTTTATATAAGCGAGCCAATTAAAACGAAAATAAAATTTAATTTCCACATTTTTGTAACGGTGACATTTGACACAGAACGGAACCGATCGGTTGCGACATCGTAGAGTTTTTAGTAATCTTTAGTAACCTTCACTCGCAACGTTGAAGAATAAAGTGTGTTTGTATTTACCACGGCTTTTATTGTTTCTGGTGTTTGTCTGTCTATTTGCTGGCAAAGTTTGCTTTATGCACAAACGTTAAGGTAGTAGGTATTAGTAGGTAATTTATATATACATCTGTAGGCTTAATTACTGTTAAGATCAACTAGTTTTAAAGAACTTTTCCTAAATTTAATGTTTAAATATGCAGGTCCTTGAAATATAAATAAAAAACAATGAACGTGTAGAAGTTACTGTTATGAAGCGCGCGAGCACTAATAAATAAATTAGGTACTCGTATATCCGAGCGGCGGATGTGCTCGCCCTACGTTTATTAAATTTTGCCAAAAGAAAATTTAATTAAGAGAGTTTTTTCTTTTTATTTCACACCCCAGATTTCATTATTGGCCCGCGCGAAAGGGTTGGCGCCTAGTTGAAGAGTTACAAACCGAATAGAGCTTACTTACTTTCACGATGTAAAATTATAATTTACGTACCTGTAAGAATACAAACATTATACAGTTAAATATATATTTAACTGTATTATTTTTTAGTACAATGTTGAAAAAGTAGATGACTTTCATTTTCTATTTTAAGTAATTTTAATATTTTCAACAAGCAAATGCATAACCACAAATACGAGTAGGAAGAAAACTAATCTAGTAATTTAATTATTTAAATGTTTACCTACCGTAGCTTTGTTATTCGTCTCTTAACTTTCGCAAATTCTCTAAATTACATGACACAAAACATTTAAAAAAAGATCAACATTTTCAAAACACGAAAGAAACCAAAACAACTGTCTTTTATATCATCAAATACCTATCTTTAGACGGTCACAGTGCGTGAATCGTAATAGGAAAAGGCAACAGCGATAATTCTTAATTATATTTACTTGTTAATTTTTTACTCATAACAAACAGTCCAGTACCCACAATTCATAAAATTTACAACAAAGGTCAAGTGCTAAGTTAAGAATGAGATAAACATCACAATCGTCGAAACGCACGCGAAATCCGCGGGCAGGAAACTCGCAAAAAGTATGAGCTATTCATTATGATCGTGTTATCTTAGTACCTACACTGCCTACTCGTACCTACTTAATTAGGAGCGGCCACCGGGCGGCGTGCGTCCCGCCTATGTATCAAACTTTTTGCTGCAACCCATGTGATTTATATGACAATATCAATTTGAGATTGTGCATCATAGGTACTAAATAAAGGGTTCCAATTTTAGAAGCATGTTCAATTAAAAATCGACTCTCATCGCTTCAGGAGTAGGCTAAAAATTGAATGGCAAGTGTGGCAAGTTAGTAGCGTGAGGATGTATTTACTAACAAGGCTTCATACTGTGGCACACGAGACCGCCGCATGTGTTCCATAAAAGTTTTACGACCCTTTAACTAATAA
Source organism: Noctuana haematospila (assembly GCA_018231265.1). NCBI lineage: Eukaryota > Metazoa > Arthropoda > Insecta > Lepidoptera > Hesperiidae > Noctuana > Noctuana haematospila. The sequence continues at coordinate 5,197 of DWQL01000457.1, read as the reverse complement.
ACACGAGGTAAAGTGAGAATTTATGGATTTTTATCGATATTATGTAATTTAGGACGTAATTATCATGTCAATGATAAAGAAAATTACAGCAATATTTCAAGATTTCAGACAAGAAAAATTTGTTTTTTTTTCAGTAGATATTAATTTTTTTAAATTAATCGTTATAATATCTCGCTTTGTTGCAATGTTTAACTCTATCCCCTTCGGTGTAAAAAGTGGAAAGTGAAATATAAAAAGTTATAACAGCCTGTAATTTGGAATCTGCTGTGGACGACAATTTACGACTTTGCTTATTAAAGGGCTGTGGAAACGTTCTCATGACGGACGATATCATGGCGCCTCGAAGGGTTACACTACACAGGATTTACTAATAAGTATCACTGGTAATTTTTTTCCACGTGAATTTCGATCTATCTTTACTTTCAAAAATTGTGAAGCTCCTGTTCAATAACTGCTAATTCCGAATGAACCCTTGCTTTGTTTCGATTTTTAAACTGCATGCAGTGTTGTACCTACATTACAAACAACAAACATAATTATTTATTTTGTGTGTAACATTTATTTTGTGTTAGTGCAGAGAAATAATGTAACAACTGTTGGTAAACTAAATAAATAAAACAAAAACAATGACAATATTATCTGAATTCGATTGACGATAAATATGTAAGTAGGTCCATAAGTCAGATTCTCAAATGAATCTTGAAATTATGCCGATAAAATCTTTAATGCATTTATCATAACTTTCAGGTTTCATCGTCGTGTCTTTACGAGTGTTAACAGTAGTGTGCGACTCGAAAAGCGATTGGCTATTAGATGTCATGTGAAAATACAAAGATCATGCACCTGGTTGAATCCTGCACTCGTACAGATGTTATACAGTAAGTAAACGTGAGACTTTCTACGAGAAGATTGATTCGTTAATTTATTAGACGGTGACTCATTAAGACGTTATAATAATGGTGTGGAGTTATGGCCCCCATTCACTCGCGTGGCGTACAGCGCAGGCGCAGGCGGCACGGCGCGGTGTAAGGTGGTGTGAAATTCCTCATGGTAATACTCGTAGCAGCGGAGCCTCGCCGCTTATTGCCTCATTAGCTGGACGACTTTCGCTGGGAATTTTGTGGGATTATTGAAAAGTTGAGCTCGGTCAATAGAATTAAATAAAATGTTTGATTCGGGTATGTAATGTTAGCTGTGATAATTAATATAGGTAATGTTAGGAACTTTCGTCGTATGTTTACATTTAAAAGGCCTGATTCCTATTTGTGTTTTATGGTGCCAATAAATAGTAATTTTATTTGTATGATTTTTGTTACTCATAGGTATAGTATAGGTATATACTTAAGTATAGATACCTACTCATTTTTAAAATACATATATCTAATAATATATCTATAAATCATACATTACAGACTGAGATCTGTTAATTGAATCGATGTTAACTAAAATAACATTATGTAACGTTATCGGTAATTCGCTACGAATAAGACAATTGCGTACATCACGAACGGCGATCAGCGATCTAACGAACATAATTATCGCGATCACGGAATAAGCTTCCCATCGCATGATAATTATTGTTATCATTATTGGTGGCTGGGTTAGGGCAACAACCCACGAGGTTAAGTGATTAGTCTTATCATTTATCATGTTATAAATTTACCAAGTTGTTTTGAAGTTGTAATTCTTTTGATGTATTTGTGATCAGAGGACTGTATTTTTTCTAGTTAATTTATGAAAAAAATTTGCTTTGACTTGCAATAAAAAGGATTAATAAAAAAATCAAACCAGCTTCGAAATAAGTTTACTCAAAACCACGTGCCACTACTTTAATATTTGTTCTTTTCTTAAATGCGTATTTTTTTTGTCGTGGATACCATAATTAGGTAAAAACTTGGTTCTTGAATCACTCTCCAGCTGGAAACTGCATTAAAACCCGAACAGACAGCGGAAGTGACTTCATTGTAAAGACTATGATAAAGAGATACTCGTAAAGAGATATGTAAAGATAAAGAAGATACGTTGAAGGAGCGCTGAAGTCGTAAAACGAAATTTTTAGTACAAAACTTCGGTGTAAGTTTATAGGTTGTATAAACAATCAGCCTTCGAACACAGAACACAATAGTTATCATACACACAAATGTTATCAAATATGAAAGAAATGCAGTCTACAACAGGTCTATAAATCCGAAGGCTCGTCAACGTCAATAAAGCGAGCGGGCTCTACGAAGAAGCATCGCGACGCCAGCCCGTAAATACTGATTACGTACATTTGTACTATTCGGGATATCTACTCGCGGCGCCGCCGTGCATCGATTTGCAGCGCATCAAATATTGAGCTGTCGACTATGACATAGAGTAGTTAGAAAACAGAAAGTCAATTCAGCACATATTAAATGAATTCGAGTCTTTATAGCTAGGGGCCTAATTTCGAAATCTTATTGCCAATTATTAATTAATTATATGTCCTTATCGTATCTACCTCATTGCATAGACCCGACTGTGCCTATTGTTGGCAAGTGAAAATGAAATCTTAATGAGAACTCAATACTTAAAAATATAACTCAAACTTAAACTTTAACTTAAAAGATCGTTTTTGAGTAGCAAACGAGCATGCAGGCCACCTGATGCTAAGTTGTCACTGAAACCAAATAAATGTCAAATAGGAGAGAAGTTTTATATGAGATCTTACGTGGAGCCGTTGCTACTCATGAGGACTAAGATGGTCGCCTCAAATATAGTGTGTCCGGCAGCAACCCTCCGCAACCGAAACACAAGACTTACTTCACGGTGGGTTATGCCTCCCCGAGCGAACTCTGTAAGCTCTACCACCTACAGTATTCCTACAATACTTAGAAATACTTCTTATCGTACTATGGCAATCCCCATGACCCGTGCACGTCGGCCCTTCTGCACTGAGTTCGCGGCTACGGCTCACCAGGGATACATAATTCCGCGAATATGTTTTACGACGCCCCTCCCCCGCGGTTCATAAACTATGAATTTACCGAATCGCAGTCAGGTGCGATTGCTTACACCAGCGATTTATTATCGATGCTCCATGATTTCCCTCCCTATTTTATTGCCACTGATATTTCTGAATTATTTAGCGGCATCGATTCACAGCCGCTGCGATATGAAAGTGCGTTCCGAATGTGTTTACGTGATCAAAAACATATGTAAATGATTTTATTTAATGAAGGGACTCAGTGTTTGTTACCACAGATATATTAGATGATTTCAGTGCATCCACTTCATGTATGTGTTGTCGAACCTAAACTATTGAGCCCACGAAAGAGGAGGAAGCGGGACTTATTAAATGGTTTTAATTAAATGATGATTTAGCACTCACTTCACTACAATAGTGTTTGTAATGCCACATTGCCAATACTCACATTGTTTGTATATATTTATTAACTGAGAAGCAAGAACTTGAACAGGTTAAAATTCCCATCTTAGTTCGGTGGATGCGTTGCTACTCTAGAGGATTAAGATGGTCATTGGTCAGTAGGTAGTCACATCAAATAGAAGTTTCTCCGGCATATATACCTTCTCAATCAACAGGGAGTTGAGGGATTTCTGTCACCTAAAAAATTACAATTTTAATCAAGTAACAATTTCGGTATTAAAAATGAGTACGAGTTCTCAGGCTCTTAATGCAACGTGCGTATGAAACCTAGTAAGTAACAGGTTTTAGTGGAAACATATAGATAACTATTATCGGGCGGCGCTCGCCACGTCCGGCGGGTACAATCTCGCACTTTACATCAGTTTAGATATTATGATGTTTATGGGCCGGTGGGTCGCGTTGGGTCATGTCATGTAGCTTTTTAAAAAACAATATTTAAAATAGTATTTTCTTTATGTGAGAAGTTTCATTAGTTATAGGGATAGGAACACAGGACAAAATCTCTCTTGTAAGATATTTTGCACCGAAAGAGAGTGGTAGCAAATTAGCAATGATAATAATAGGTAGGTATGTAATAGAATGAGAAACAGTCTAGTTTTGGATAGTGTTTATTTACGTTGGTAAAGAAGTATGAAAGGAGTAAGCACACTACGTAAAACTTATTTGAAAGAGACAAACAATTTGTATTAAAATCTTGTCCGGCCAGAAACTTGTCAGTACGGCCAATCGATAAGAATCATGATAATATTATTTTGGCGGTGGTAGTTAATGTTAGACTTCTTATTATTCTTGTAGGAAGAATTCTCCACCGCGTTTAAAGAATGAAAATATTAACTTAACTTTTAGGTACAGCTCTAGACACTGGTTAGTTGTAACACTGATACTCATTTTCCTTAACGACGGTTAGTTTTTATTGCATGCAAAACCTAGGCTTGCTCGTGGCACACTAGCGCCCCCTACGCATTTGAATAACAAGCTATTGTAATTCAAACGTGTTATCAATGCTCTTTGAGCGTATCGTCGATAAAAACACGTGTTGAGGTGGTTCCGGATTCGATTCCTGTAGAGGGAATTCTGTTAAAGCCATCTGACAATAGAAAGAAGGAGACAGAAATAAGCTATATTTATTTGCAAATACTCGCATGCATGTTGTATAAATAAAATATTATTCGCTCTTTCGTGCAGAATATCTCGCGTAGTATGGAAGTCTTGTACGTCAGACATAACACAAACGTGACATATAAATATGACATAAAAACTTTAACCAATGTACAAATTTGACCAATCTCCTAATTTATAAGAATCCAGCGAGCCATACCAATAATTGCTCTATATTTAGTCGACAAGAATCGCTTCTATTGACGATTAAATTATTGAAATGTCGGCGCGGCCACAAAAGTACAAGTAATCCATCAAACAACTCAACTCAACTCGTTTCAACTTATAGATACTAAAACGACGCAAATTTTTCGAACAAAACCAGACCAGCCTACATCTGAGCCCTAAAGTGTAACGCACCTGCGGCCTCGTGTGGAGGTCAACAGCAGGTGTCCGAAATCTAACCCGACCTTAACTGATCTGGTGGAATGGATTTCCGATTGTCACTTCGTATCGTACAATTGTCAATTCGTTTCACCTGCGACGGAAACTATCGTTTTAGATATAGGTACATAAGTAATAACGCAGATCTAAGTTAGCAATAAAACATCCACAACATCCACAAAACGACTGTTATCTATTGATAACAGCTGGGACTGATAGCTTTATGTGCCCTCCGAAGCACGAAAG
>DWQL01000456.1:0-15179 GCA_018231265.1 Noctuana haematospila | reverse complement strand
ATATAAAATACAGCTAGAAGCTGTGGAGGGAAACGTTAATTAAACTTTTGTCATTTCTATATCTAATATTTATTAACATTCAATGTTCACCGCTTTTATTTACCTAATTCTATAAAATGTAGTTCTTGTAGGTTCTTAAGAATTATACAATCGGTTAAATTAACTTTTCCTAACGTGAGATGTGAAGCATTCTTCGCTCTTTTACAAGAAATTAATTAACTATTTAAAAATTATTTTCTATTATTTACATTGCCTCTTTATTAGAAAGTTTTTTAACTGTTCCGAAAATGGAGCGGTTTACTTCTAGCCACTTGAGTCCAGCTACTTCCTAGCTCCCCCATCCAAAACTCCTCAAATATATCAAATTATCTTATTGTCACATAATTATTATTATCCTTGATAGATAAACTAACATAATTTCAATTTAATCAAACATATCGAAGTGGGTGAAAAGATAAAGAAAAGCTAAATTTTGCCGTATAAATTATAGAATTTAAACTTACCCGCTCATAATAAGGACGATGCCTCCGAAAAAAGTCCGAAATACCGCAAAGGTACATTATTTCAACAATTCACACAATTTCACAGTCAAAAGTAATTAAATCCACTTTAAAATCTATCACTACAAAATGTTTTAATGGCCTATATTGATCGTTTTAAAACGCGTCCACAGATAAGACAGATTTTTTTTATTTATAAATGAACTTGTGGGTGAAACTGGAATAACAATGTAAAAAACTGTTTGACATTGTTTGATTGCGATGCGTTTGGAACATAAGATGTTTCTGCTCTGTTATTATTGGTTATATGGAAGTGATCGCAGTTGCAATATACAGGATGGTCTATAATAATATAATAGAGATGCGTCAAATATTCGGTTTGATAGTCGTATTTTTAGTATAAGCCGAATATTCGGTTAATTTGCCGAATAATTACCGAATATTGAAAATGTTAATATATAATAGTATTTATTATATTTTTTGTCCACTCATCTTAAAAAATATTCATTATTAACTTCAATTAAAAAACCCAGTCTAGATATTATTATCTTCTAAATGATTTTGTTTAGCCTGGGAGAGGTTGCATGAAATGAATTGAAAATATTATTTTTCTACACATAGGTACCTATTGCCCCTACTGGACTTATGCAATTATGTACCTACGTAAGTAGGTACCTAAGCGAATGCGATTGAATTTTCCGGTATTTTACGCTTGTAAATTAATCCACAGCGTAATTTATGCTTCATATCCTACCTACAGTAGGTACCACAAAACATTAAATTAAGAAAAAATAATTGAAACCGATTTCAAATCAAAAAGTGAGAAATAATTTAAACTGTATGTAACAGAAATTTTAAAAAATTTAATCCTAGGCGTCGCGCCGTGGCTTCGCCAAAACTTCCTCCATAATAACAAAATTGGTTAAAAAAACTAAAAAAAAAATTTCACCTGATTTAAACCAAAGTGAACGTAAGAACTAGGTAGATAAATAAGATTTTTTTTTTTATATTTTTTTTTCGCCTCGGTATAAATAAGCATACTGTATCTCCATGTCCCGAAGTAGCTACCTAGTTGTAACCGCTTCAGTCCCGCGGGAACCGATCCTATTAATTGTTTATAATTCTCGGCCCACTTCACGTTAACGTAACCACTTACGTTGCGTAATACACGAGAAACGTGTACTAAAAAATTAAATAAAGATCATTTTCTCGAGTCCTAGGACTAAATAGAAGCATAAATAAATAAACAGCAGAAACCCTCATTAAAAGAAGAAGTAGGTAAGTTACTAATATACCTAAGTACGTTTTTATCAAAACTACTTACATAGTAGTTTTGGCCCAGTATAATTCTTTTTTTCATCATATTAGTTCGGTCGGCCAATTAAAATAATATTATACATTTTAATACAGTTAAATGAAATAATAAATTATTCACTGTGGAAACAAGATTCTTGCTTCCTGCAATAAATAAACAACGCTTTAATCTCATAGCCCCACACTAGGATTTCCTGTACCGATGCCATGGACACACATAAAGACAATTAAACACAACATCCAGATTGGGAACCGAAATCGAAATTCATCGGACTTCTGACCCGCCGGGTTTAGAGCCCAGGACCCTTCGAATAGCGAACCGACGCGGTCACCACTATAGCACCTGGTCATCGCAAAATATTTGAGTTACCTATTTAAAAGTCAGTTCTAAATTTATCATCTAAAACCCCAAATCAAGCCAAAGGAACCCTCCTGTTATGTTAACTCCTCCGATGTTATGTTAAATGCAGTTTTAGCCAAGGTTACAAGACGAATTTATATTTAGATCAGTAATTAAGGTGCATTAATTTATTAATTTATTATAGGTAATTGATAGTACCAGAACTCCTGGAGATCAGTCAAAAAACTAGATTAGAGGAAGTAGGTACACACTCTAGTCTCCTGATAAAACACATGGCCAACCATAAAAAAATATAATGGTTTTCATAGATAAAGCTGCCAAGGTCCGTTTCCAACGCTACTTCATTAATTAGGTAATAAACATTATAAACATGATTTTGATGACAGGGCTGTAAATCTTGCATAATCTGTGTTATTGATTCATTAAGAAAGTTGTAAAATTTATCTAGGGTCACCGCTCAGCAACTGGAGATATGCCTTATTTTATTAGTTAAGCGAAGGTCAATGCAGTCGAGGGAATGACATCATCGTGTTCTGAGGTCAATTTGCTGACACCTAGCTTGTCCTTAGCATGAGCATATTGGGCATCCATAATGAAACTAATCGCGATGTCGCTATCAAAATAAATAAAGGTAAAATTCCATAACATTTCTAAGGATCCCTCATCAAAAAGATGAATGATATTAAAATTAAGAAGTAGGAAGTCACAAAAAACTCAGAAACAATTTATGAAGCTATTCAAAAATTATGGACTTTATGGCTTAAGTTCTATCGTATTTACGAGGTTCTTCTTTGGCGGTGTTCAACACCAAACCAGAAAAAAATCAGCGACTTTCCGGGATTTCTTGGCCCTCTGGCAACCCTATGACTCGTAGCGTAAGTAAATGTAATGTCTGTAATAAACAAAACAAGCAAGCAACTCAATACTAAATAGTCACTAATCGTTACTACATAAAGACATCTCTATTAATTTTTTAATATAAAAGGTTGAGAAAAAGAATATCAAGTGGGCGTGTAGGCCCAGGCCACGTACTTAGTAATGGTATGGCGCTAATAAAAACGCAGAGGGACTACTAATCGAAAATGTCGCCTAAGTCCTAAGTTACGAATCGAAGCAGAGTTGTATTGCACACCTTTTAAATATTATTTCATTATTTGGAGATTTTGATTGAGCGCCACTTTCGAATTTGACAGTAATCGTTCCATTTTCAATCCGGATCAACATTCTATGTAGTCTGTGATCCGGATTGAGATTGGAGATGGTGATAAAAATAATTTACTAAATTGGGTGCGCTCCAGTAAACTCTCATTGCGATCAACATATTCTTACTGTCGATCCACCATGACTACCTCATGGTGATCGTTACGGACGCGGCGAAAATGTCACAATAATAATGAACTTAAACATCAAATCAAATTTTATACATTATTAATACTAAGCATATATTATGAATACCCACTAAAATGATAAACAGATACAGAGATAACATTTTTCTACCTTAAGTATGTCAAATTGGAAATAGATCGCATAATATTGGGCGCAGGATTTGGACTTATAATCGGAACGCTCACAAGCTATGGGAATACTACACTACGGTCATATTTATTATCTAATGCCTGATCATTGGGAGCACATTCTGGAACGCATCGATTAAATACCTCCATTTTGACATTTTCTGATTTTCAATAATTGTCATTTGTCAATGTCAACGTCAAATCGTATCACGTATTTATTGCGCTAAGCGCGTATTGATTGTCGTTCACAACTAAACTATAATTATTTCAATTTTGTTTATTAAATTTGTTAAAATAAAATAAAATGTCACAGTAACTGCGTGTTCGGATGTTAATATTCGAGTCGACTTACTTTACCGCTCTTCTCTTAGCAAATCAATATGGATGGTAAATTAATTAAAATTTTTGATGTAGTTGTATTGTAGATGTGTACTAAATGTACTAGATTTCAGAGCTAACTTAACCTTTTTTTTATATTTAAGGACCATCTACAAAGAAATCTACCTCATTTGAAACCCTAGTTATTCAGAACATAAGCAACTTGACTGATTTGAAGATTAAGTTAAACGATATTATTTCTGCGGGAAAAAGTTACGAATATGATGTTTCTTCATGTCTTAAAGCCTTGCTGAATAGCAGTGACGATTCTATCGTATTTCTAACCGTGCAAGCGATCTCAGAACTCGCTAAATGTGAAGGTAAAAGGGAAACATACTCTCAGCCAGACATCATACTGCCTATCCTGAAGATATTGGATAAAGAAATTGCTACACATAAAATAGAGCTTATCAAACAGTGCTGTAGAGCGTTAGGAAACCTATGTTGCGACTGCGACGCTGCCAGAAACATAATACTGGAGAACAAAGGTGTAAAAATTCTCCATAAATTGCTTGAGTCAACTTTAAGGAACAACTTTTCAAACCTGAATGAAGTCAAAATTATAGTTGACAAAGCGATTTTGAACTATGCTATTGGTGGTCAAAAATTCACTGAATCCTTAATACAAGAAGGTGTCATGGAGACACAGTGTAAAATATTAGTTTCGGAGCTGCTAAAGCATGAAATGGAAGATGATGTGATCTATACATCATTGCTAATACTGAGTGTTATTAATGACAATACTCCAGAGTTCCTATTTAGCGAGGATGTGAATAAAGCTGTGCTTAATGTGCTAAGGGAGACTACTAATGTTGAAATCTCAGAGCTGTGTTTGGAACATTTGCATAGCCAAGCAGAACATGGTAAAGTCATGAACATCATTAAAAAGCTAAAGATTGTTTACAAGCTTTTAAATGAAAAAGCTACTAGTTATTATTGTAATAATTGTATCTATACATATAAAATGCTGTGTCCTGTATGACAGACTGATGGATCAATGCACAGCCTAAACTGTTGGTCGTAGAGACCTGAAACTTAAGAGGGTGTGGGTTCTTTAAATGACATAGGCATCTGATAAGAATTTCCCAAAATTCTAGCTCTAAGGGGGTCAAAAACTAAAGAAAAGTGTAGGACTAATCTATTCACTATATTTTTGATTAATAGGGGTCGATTCTAAATCCACATGGAAGTCGAGGGAATAAACTAATATGTTATAATATAAATATTGAGACAATCTATTTTTAATATTAATCCAACAAAACATACAATTTCAGATTCGGTTAAGACCCTCCTAGCGAAGGAGGAAGTTGTCCAACTAGTGTGTTGTCGTTTGGAGCAGCTCTTGAGTAGACGTGAGGCTGGGGACATAAACATTGATGATGCAGAAGTGGAAACCGTCATGAAGCAAGCGTGTAACCTTATCATCATTGTTTTAACTGGCGGTAAATAATTTGGATGCATTTTAGTTTAATCCTAGTTAATTTAGGCTAAAGATGTATTTTCTTAACTAATAATTTTCAAATTCATAGATTTAGTTTTTAGAAAGCTTAACAAACTAAATATCTATGTTTACAGCTCAGGTACACTATGTACTGAGTACTTTAATAATTTATCTTTCACAATTTTTAGGATGTTGTTGTTTTATATCCGAGAGTAAAGATACTTTTTGTCTTCTGAATAAAAATAATGTAACCTATGTACTAAACATAAGAAGAGGTTTTATAAACTCAAGTTTTTGACAGAGATGTTGAAAACTTTATGCACTTTTTATCTCTAAGACAACCAAAATTTTCTGTTTACAGATGAAGCTATGCATATTCTCTACAATAATGGCATAGGTGAGGTTTACCTAACTATGGTGAAATGGCTGGATTCACCTAACTACAACTTGTTAACAACAGCTATATTGGCCATTGGTAATTTTGCTCGCCAAGATGATTACTGTACTCAGATGATGCAGGACAAGATCTTCGATAAACTTCTCGGTAAGAAGCATGCTAATTGTAGTATTTTAGAACTAAACTTAAATTAACTTAGACTTAGCTTAAATAAATGGCAAAATATCTGACAACATAACTTCACTTTGTTTTTATTGTGTTTTAAAGAAATTAAAATGATTATAAAGCAGGCTTCTATTACAGCTTATGCCTTCGTTGGCTTGGCTTGGATCATTGACGGCCCAACATACAAGTAGTGATGGGCTGAAAATTATGCTTTAGATTTACATTTTTATTAGTCTAATTTATTTTATTTATTAATTATTTAGAATAAACGAACAGTCCTATAATTGATTGTGCTTATATCATGTTGTGGCATATAATATAATTTTATTGCTTTGTTTATAATTGATATTTCAGACATCTTTGAGTTATACCATGGTTTTGGAGTGCGAATTCTGAAAGAACCTACATCAGTACACCCAATAGACAATGCTACAGTAACCAAGATACAGCATGCAGCATTGTCAGCTATTCGCAATCTCACAGTATCAGTGGCTAATAAGAGGGTTGCCGCAGCTCAGGGGAGGGCTGCTCCGATTCTGTTGAATGCTTTGCCAAATGTGGAGGATCATCATGTTGCGTATAAACTGCTCGCGGCGCTTCGGATGTTGGTCGATGGACAAGGTCAGCACTTTTATCATTTTCAAATTATGAATAGATATTGATTTTAATTTTTCATATTATTATGTACTCTTGTAAGAGTCCATAACTGATATCCAGTGTAATGGATGTGCAGAGGGCGTGGCGCGCGCGGTGGCGCAGTCGGGGGCGGCGCTGCGGGCAGCGGCGCGCTGGGGCGGCGCGGAGCACGCGGGAGCGGCGGGCGAGGCGCCGCGGCTGCTGGCGTGGACCGTGCGCCAGGCGCGCCGCCACTGCTGCAGCACGCTGCTGCAGGTACACTCAACAAATGAAAATTAAATTGTGTACAGTGGATGAACGTTAAATAATAGTATATGGTACGTCGGCTTTACGCCCTTTTGGCTAAGGTAGCTAAGATGGTTTCTCCAAAGATACATCGATGTTATCTTACACTAGTTGTTTTAATATTTCATCAAATAACTTTCACATCTTTTGCACTTAAGCATTATTTTGATTTTTAAACTTTGTACGCCTCTTTTCGATAGGTGCCCAGGGGCACAGGCCCTATTTACACCATCCTAAAATACACCCCTGGTAACTAAACTCCTATAAATTTTGGAAATAAGTCTATACTACATAGCTTACTTTTTCGTACATTTAAATTAAATTATTACTTAAATAAATTAAAATAAACTTTTTCTATTTCAGATTGAAGGGTGCATAACAAGTTTGGTGAACATGCTAGTGGCATCTCACTCGGTCATGCAGAACGAGGCGATCCTCGCTCTCACTCTACTCGCCATCGAGTCGCTCACCAAGAGGGCTGAACAGGACACGGACTACGAAAACAACCTTATCACCCACTTAATAAAGGCGGAAATAGGTAAGCACGTGTCCGTGTTAATAGAAACCAACTGCGCTAAAATGCCCGTAGAGGTCGCGGAGAACTTGATGGCATTTCTCGACATCACGGCCAAGAACAACAAGATTGCTGCCGACTACAAGCAGGCCAGGGTGCAAGAGTCGTTGCAGAAGTTGGCAGAATCCAGAAAGGACTTCAACGAAGACTTGCGGAACTGTATACATGGTGTAGTATCTACCATTTCGGATCACAGTAAGGTTTGAGCTTTGTATAACCTTATTAAAACTAGCCTATGCCCGCGACTTCGTCCGCGTGGACCTCAAAATCGGGTGTAAAAAGAAATATAAAATGGGTGACTAACAAAATAGTAATTTACATTCCTGGGCAACACTAAAAAATTTTGAAAAAAAAGTGACTATGAAATTTCACCATAATCAGTTCAGCGGTTTAGTCATGATGACGTCACAGACAGGTGTGTAACACAGTACAAACATTAAAATTTAATGTTTGTGTATCTGTAAAGTTAACATACTCGTTTAAAGTACATATTTTAATAGTTTATTTACTTTTAAATAATATCAAATTTAGATTACAGATGTCATCTTCTGTGAGAAACTCAATTCTATACTCAGGTTTGAGTTTACACTAAATAGAAAAAGTTCATTCAAATATTCAATTCAGTTCATTTCAAATAGAAATCAACTTTAATTAAATAACTGTTTTATCTAAATTTCAAGTAATTTATTATGATTGTGATTCGGCACTGTGTACCTGCCATCTCTTGGGATAACTATACTAACCGTGTTGGAGCAACGTGGTTGTGAATGCTCCAGTCTAGTTGTTTAGGGATAGCCAAAACTGTAATAGGATTACGATTTTAAGAATTTGCAATAAAAAATGTCTTAAAAGTATTTCTAAGGCCTTTTGATCGAGACGCTAGTGAGATATTATGCTTAATTAATATAATTAATGTCCTGTAGATGGCGTGCATACGTTATTAACGTAATTAAATTAGATACATCTGTTCATAAAAATTTTACTCAATCCTAGTTTGTCGTTTATAGAAAATTAGTGTGAATTTTGTCATCATTAATTTGAAATATAACAATTTTGATTCTATATTCTGTCGATTACAAGATGTTTACGACACGAGAATTCTGCCCACCGGTTTACACCTACTGGAACAAAACACTCCCCGTAGGAACATACCACGAGCAGTGTTTTGTTCCTGTATAGATCTTTTTGTTCTTGCAATTATTCTGGTATCCGAGTACAAAAATCTCTTAGACATTTGTATCTAACTTCAGATTGTTTGTAGATACATTGCATCCTACTATCCTTGTCTTATATAGTACGACAAATAATAGTTCTGCACAAGGTAGGTACTAACGTTAAAACGATAAAAAGGCTAAAGAAATTTAGAACATCAATCATTAGTAGGTTTTATAATGCACGCTATCTAAATATCTATCTTTCCTGTATATTATATATGTCTAGTCATAGTTTTATCTTCTAACTTCTAATACCTCAAATTTTATTATTAAATTAAAATCTACAATTAAATATGGACAGACGCTTGCTTATTCTTTCTTAACTTTAATGTTAACAATCGCATAATAATAATATAGCGAATATGAAATGTATTTTTGCTGGAATCTTTACATTCCAAGTATCTGTCAATGTTCCGCTTTCTTCACTATTGTATTGTTATATATTACAGAATAAATGTGTGTAAAATTATATTTTTACATGAAAATGTGTTCTTAATAGATATTAATAAAATTGTAAAACTCACTTTAAAGTTCCACCGAAGTGCTTACATACCTAATTGTATTAAAAGTTAAACGTGAATATAAGTAAGTGTAGGTATAATAATAATAATGTGATTTCGATTTGTACTTTCAAAATATAAAATGACCCAAATTTGAGTACTTTGTCGTTGTACCAAGTATACACAGAAATACTAAAATATTGAGTAAATAAAATACAAATTGACAGCAATACTTAATAATAATACTCCAAGAGTACAATTATGTATTAATATTACAATTAGGATAAGTGCACAAGTTACAAGAAATGAAAGCTTTCAATTTTTAATCATAATTACTATTAGGAACTATTTAGAATGTTTATGTAAGTGTAAAATTCATCAAATGACATAGATTAGGTACACAAAATTAAATTTTTCACTTAAAATACTAATATAGTATTTATTATCTCTTCTTTTATAATATTTGAGAACGAAATACAATTTCTGTTGTTCAAGATATTTTTTGTTTCACGGACTAAGACCATATTATTGACTTATGGAAAACTGTTATTAAACTATTATTTGTTAGGCGTTCTTACTTTTGTATGTACTTTTCATAAGTTTGTTAGTAAACTTATATCTTCAACATCAGGTTAAAGTTTCATATACAATGAATCCTAACTCTTACCTATAATTTATTAACAGAGTTCTTACTTATGAGGTATTATTAACTTTAAAAATACTCTGAGGAGTAAAAGTAAGGGACCTCGATAAAGTATTTATATTAATATTAACCCCCTAATGTATGGGGATTGTGCACCAAGAATTAAATTGATTGCAAACCAAAATTAAATATCTAATCATCTCTTAAGTTAAAATCTATATTTAAGTGCATAATTACACTTGAGAACATAACCTTCCTTCTGGAGAAGTCGGGTAACAATTACTTGTGTGTTCTTTACTCTCACTCAGTATGTTCTAAATTCAATTCAAAAAATGTTCAGATGTTAAAGTATAACATGTACTGTTTTTAGTATTAAAATGCTTTTATTTCATTGGTTTATATATATTTTTATTTTAATTTCTCTATGAAACATATTGCAATATTTTTAAATATAAAAATGTAAAAGCTTGAGTTAAATTAAGTATGTAATATTGATTTTATATACAGCGCTAAATGCATCGTTATAGTTATAGATTCCCGCTGAAATAAAGTCTTTTGAATAATAAGTTTGTTTAACTTCAAGTTACAATAGGCGATATACAGAATTATACAAAAATACACAGAGTAAGATATTTGTCTTACTTATCTATTATGTCGAAGTAGGTACATATTTATCCTGATATATTCCTATTTGAATATTCGGTGACAACACTGACAAAAACTATAATATTTGACACTACTTAGGACTTTTGAACACATAACACAAGGTACAAATTAGGTAGGTACAAATTGAAACTCTTTCAGAAACTAAATGGTTATTAAAATCATAAACAGACTCCAAACATAGGTACAAACAAAAAACAAACAAATGACAAATATTTTTAATGTTAAATTATTATTAATAGGAAACTAACTGCACATACAGCAAATTGACAGTTCTGTTTTATATTTATTTATTTAATTACTTAAATCAACACATTTATTGTCACAACAACTGAACAATGTTCAATCACTTTAGTCACACGTAAAAATCGCCCACAAGGTGATTAATTATGCTATTGTATATTGACTCCAATCTCTTACTCCGCGTTCATAGATTCCTCGAGGGCCATCAAAGCTAACCTTTCCCTTAGCTCATCATCGGGGACCAAATGCGCTTTAGATATCCTCTCTGTGTTCTTACAGCCAGCATCTGGGACATGAGTAACAGTTTTATATATATATATATATATATATATATATATATGTGTGTGTGTGTGTTAAATTAAAACGGATACAGATTAGAAAATAAGTTTTATTAACAGGAATCATTAATTTTATTGTAAAAAAAGCGTGGATTGATTGACATCTAATTTTAGAAATAGTTTATTAATAGGTATTTTTACAAGTAGAGTTATTAAAATTATCTTCATTTAATATACGAGTATAAACATAATAACTCTTATTATAATAAAAATAAACAAAATATATCTAATATAATATTTATTGACTAATCTTTACTTTGGGTTGCTATTGAAGCATGTTTTTTTACGGTTTCTTAAACTATAATTTGTAGCCGACTGCTTACCTACATCTATGCTTACCTACATCTTACAGCAATAATATAATACTCACATGGACACTTTCTAGGCTTGTTTTTAATAAAAAGTTCAATAGTTGCTTTCTCATATATATGATTGCAAATCAAATTCCTCACTGGGAACCTAATAGATCGTTTGCTAATTTGATCAATCTGAAATTTAAATTAATGTCTGTATAAATGCTTATCAAGGTCTTAAGAGAGTTGCCATTTGCTAGCAACAGCAAGGTGAGTGCACAGCAATTGAAATGGGACAGTGAGAGGTACGTGCACATGTGTCTGTGTACTACACGGAGTCGACTTAACTTCAAATAACTCTCTACTTTTCTCATTCATCCATAAACACAATAATCTTACATTGAGAAAAATATAGTAAAAAGTTGGTTAAATAAAAATGTAGAACCCTTGATATTTTGGATACCACAATAATATTGGCTTTTTTCTTTTAAAAATTCTAAAATACAATATAATATAAATGCCATTGCATTGAATAAGTAATGTTTGAAGTCTGAATATAATATATGGAATACTATAACTTACATATCTATCCTCCGTTTCTGTTATGGCCAGGTCCGGATCAACTGAAATGCGAACAGCGTGCATATTTTAAAAAAATAAATGAATTTTTCATTGTGAAATTTAATTAAATGGGTTCGTTAGACTTTACTTGGCTATTTGGTGTTATTGTTTTCATATTTACATTTTTGGTGTGAAATTTAACCACTACACCAATATGCAAATATAATATGATGAATTGGGTGTCCACAAATGGCTATGAATATGGCCATTGTGCAGATGGTTTATTTGCCTATTTGGACCAGTGTAGAGAAATCGAGTTACCACACACAATGCTTTGTAATATAATACATATATGGTGATGCCATGTGAAGCCAAGTGAAGCCATGTGAGGTGCCACCATAACATCAAAATTATATAAAGCAATTGTATGTACCTGCAGCTGCTTGTGTTGGCTGTACTGCTCGGATATGCCTCTCAAAGTCCACCATATAGGGGTGTTTATTATAATCGACTCGCAAATTGGTTTGTCGTAATACTTCATCCCGGAACTTTGATTCTAATGAATTTAGGTCTGATTCCTGCTGTCGAGTCAAAAATTAAAATGTTTAACATGGATATACTAAAAGGATTGATAATGCCACCGTAGGCCACAATGAAGCCCAACAATGGTGGCATCAGAATATGTGACTAAGTGAATGTCACTCAAGTGAGGTCTTAGTCTAGTGGCACTGTCAAACGAATAAATAACATGCAGTGATTGTGTGAGTGAACACGTGTACATACAAGGGGCCTTGACTTATTACAGTATTGTTGCAATTGTTTAACTGACATTCCGTCCATTTACTTTAAACAACTGCCAGTAAATTAATATTTCTTTAACAGTCTTTACCAGTCTACTGAAAGGGGTTCTTAAATTATTTCAATAATTTTAAAAAAAATAAAAAGTGTTTAAATAGCAGAATTTAGTTCTTTACACAGAGCCATACATTACATAGTATTTTCCATAGATATTAATCCAATCAAGATAACTTAGTTTTGGAATTAATAAGGATAGGACAAAAGGACAAGATCAGATTACGTGAATAGAGCATGCAATGCAACTATTTGCATTTTACCTGCAGGGACTGAATCGCGTTCTGGCTGGCGGTCTCTTCAATGTCTAATTTGCAGTACTTCTTCACTGCGCCCTGTAGTTCGTTGAAGCATTCTTGGGCTTTATCACTGTCTAAATACGTTGAAATATTTTCAGTGCATGTGTACAAACTTGTAAGACATTTTTTACGGAGTTCATGTAGGTCTCCATCACCCATTTTCACTTTTTCACTATTTTGTAACTTGGTTTTGCACTAAAACTGTTATGAACTAATAAGGATAAAGTATAGTATACATACCTGGAATCGATATTAATTCCATATAGGTTATAAAGTTTTAGACAAACTGAATAGAAACGATTAGTGATTTGTTTTGCAATGAAATAAAAGTTTTGATTCACTGTTTGACTTTACAGAAAATAAACTTCAACTAAAATACAAAGCAGAAACAATTGGTACGAGTTTATGTATAACAATTTAAATACAAAATAGGTAGATAATAATATGTATGTAATAGTTTTGATTATTTCAGTATTTTATTTTAAATATAATTTTTTTATTCTCAGTCGGTCGGCTCGGCTCAGTCTTGTTTGACAATACAGACTACGTAGAATTTGCTTCGTATTTGACAATTTTGTTTTGAGTACATATTTATTTTGACATAAAATTATAAACTTGTCATAAATGTCAAAAACAAGCACAGACTACAAATACAAGTTTTTTTTTGTGGCAATATGGTCCTGCAGTGCAAAAGGTCCTTTTTATGTACCACTAAAACTAAATTGGCAATCAGCCTAAATTAGACTTACCAAATAATTAGAATACAATGCGCCACGTAATAATAATATCATTTGCGACATTGAATAATGAATTGACTTGATTTGTGAGTCGGCTTCGTTGTACGATTGCACAAGCATTTTAAGCCAGGACGCCCACGTTTTACAGTTGCCTATTAAATACTGATAATTTACTGATATAAATAGGTACTTAGCCAGTTAAAGGGAGTTCTGCTTTGGTTACTAGCTCGGTGACTCGTTTTTAGCTAATAAATATTATTATATTATGTCAAGTTGCGTTTGCTAGTAATATAATAAAGTTCATTTATACTATAGGTATGCGACCTTGGGGTGCTTGAGGAATACAGGTTATTTCACAAAAAAAAACCTAGTTGTAAATAGCAATTTAATATTTTCATTCTCATAATTCAAAACATAAAGATAATTACTAAATATTGTTTATTTTAAGCTTTATAAAGCGCTTAATTATAATATAAAGTAATAAAATATATACTTATTACTACATAATGTAATATGAAACTATGTATTATATTTTATGTTAAGTTATTGACATACAAAACTTTAAAAACAAACGTGGTGTTGTGTGGTGGTGTTGTGTGACGGTGTTGTGTGGCGGTGTAGTGTAGTGGTGTAGTGTGACGGTGTGGTGTGGTGTTCAGACGGTGACGCCGACGTGTCCGAGCGCGGCGGAGAGCTGCCGCAGCGCGGAGCGCGTTTCTGCCTCGGAGAGTCCGCGCCGCGCCGCGATCACCTTGAACGCGTTTAGGTACTCCAGCTCCGAGAACTGAGGACCTTTCTCTCGTACCGATGTTATTATTTCCTGTGGATTAATCTTTGTGTTTGAAATATAGAAGTTTTCTATTTACATTTTTAATACAGTTATACTAAAAAGGAAAGTTTATAGTAATAATATAAATTTATTAGGACACAGGTCAGCCATTTAACCTGTATTTCCACCGATTCGCATTGGAGCAACGTGGTGGAGTACGCTCCAGACCTTCCCCAGTAGTGGGGAGTGACCCATTCTCACCAGTGGGACTTAAAAAGGGTTGAAAGCAAGTCGAAGATGAAAGCTGACCTCGGGCGTGCAGGCGAGCAGGCGCATGTAGTGGTCGGCGGCGTGCAGCCCGTCGGCCGGCGCGTGCAGCGCGGCCAGGCAGTGCCGCAGCGTCGCCAGCCGGCCCCCGCCCGCCCCCGCGCCCGCGCCCCGCCCCCACAGGCCGGCCCCGCACCGAACGGCGGCGCGGGGGGGAAGAGCGGAGCGCCCCGCG
>DWQL01000455.1:0-15180 GCA_018231265.1 Noctuana haematospila | reverse complement strand
CCCTATCCATCAATTTTAAAGTGGAACAAAAAGTGGCCTTTTAACTTTATTGTTAAATCAAACTGTGCTTCTGCATTTCTAAAGCTCTGATGCGAACTGTGACTAATTGTATTTAGTTAAAAAGTGGTAAGTGCAGTAGCAGTCAAAACTTTTTATCGTCACCGTGTCGCCGTTGAACAAATGGGAGTAAATTGGCACTTATTACTGTGGAAACCTTTCACCCAATTCCCTGTAATTGTGCAGTGGCGGCGGTTAGCAGATCAGAAAAGAATCACTTTATCTTGGCCACTCACCGTGCCCTCAAACTGCTGACAGCATTTTAGTGCAAACCACAACTTAAGGTCCCACATTTTTCAGTTTAAAAGTGAGAGCAAGGTCGCAGTAATGGAGGCGCTTACCTGCTGACGACTTCACTATAATAAGTTCTTGCTTCCCTGATTCAAGCATAAAGTTAATGTAATTTGCGGTTAATTGTTGGGCACGCAACTTGCAACATTAAAATCGAATTTATACAGAACTCAACAACAACAGCAATGATAATAATACGAATATAATGCTAAATTCTTAGTGCTACCTGTGATTTCCCGACCTACCTATTTCGATAAGAGAATAATGCTCTATATTAAGAAAGAAGTTTGGCATTATGGCGCATTGTTCTCCTAGTTATGGATCTATATCAATCTATGTAAACCTATCTCCAAGGTCGAATTAGATATGCATATCGAAAGTGAAATCTATGGACACGCCATGCATACGCTATTTACATAAAGTAACTAGTTTGTCGGATTATGCAATCTCATATTTCATAACTTTACAAAATTGAATAAAAACTTTAATTGTTTTTAAACACTTATTGCCAAATTTTGTGGTCAATAAAACAACTAGGTATGCTAAAATAATTCCATTTTGCAACGCAACCATGTCCTTAATCAAAAAATATATATATGGGTTCCGACATCTTTCCGAAAATAAACACAAAACACAATGATTTAATAGTATGTGTATCCATATAAAGCACAAATTATTCACTCACCGGATCTTGTTCACTACCATCCGATTTTAAGGCTTCACGAGACTCATTCTGAAATAAACATAGGGAAATTAAATTTTCAGAAAAGTTTTTTAAATAAATAATATAAATAGATTTATAAATAAATATATATGTAGGTGCTCTGTACTTACGTAGCTTACTTGGGTCAACCTCCTCCCTATTCAATAACCCCACCCTTAAACTAAAACATACAGTTCTTTTTGAGGTTAAACATAGTCGGGTGGAGGAAGATTTCGTTCCATATACTATGTTTTTACGGACACAGGACACAGGACTATCGGAAGTGGTAACGCCAATATGAATTTTAAATAGAAACCTACCTTAGCTCCAGCAGATGTAGGGACAAGTGGATCTTCTCCAGAACCTTCATGAAGCTCGCTCGACGACACTGGCACCATTGCCACTTCTGATGACGATTCCGAAGATTCCCCCGAAATATCTTGCGTGTGAGAGGCCGCTGATTGAACTTTCTGTCAAAGAATTGAATATTTTTATTACAACATCAAATGAAATCAAACTGAAATTATTTAATAATATGATGTTTTAGTGCCCGATGTCTAGATCACTGATTTAAATGTTATTATTAAGAAAAAACTTTCTTATTATTTGTACTGAACCTGTACTTAGAAGACAACTCTCCATTGAAAAATATACACACTATGATAATATACACACTATGGCAATTGCAAAACGTTTATGCAAAAATAGAGCACTTTATCATGTGAACTATTCTATTATTATGGGATGGGTTCGAGGTCCCCGCCTCGTACCTATGCTTTTGTAATAAGTAAATGAGTTTTACTTCTTTGTTACTCGAAGTACAGTCTACCGTCTTATCTTTTTATACCATAGAATGAACTGTTATAAGAAAATGATTCTAACCTTCTACTGATTATGAATAATAATTATTTTCATTACAAGACATAGTCTGTTTTGTTGATATCCTTGGAAAGGTAGTTCCTTCGGTTTAACAAGATTTCAGGAGATACTGCAATATCTAAGCATAAACTGCAGAAGTATTTATTTGGATTCATTATAGGCTTTATATTTCTAGGCTGTCAAAAGAACATAATATTCTACGTACTTTCTTCCATTAGCAAGTACAACTGACAAGCGGTGTCTGACAAAAATTTATCAAAAATACAACATATAAACGAACATAATAATGTCATTTTACTCACCCTTACAGCTAAAAGGCAGCATATTACAGTGATCCTGAAAAAAAATCTAAAATTAGGATTTTTTAACACAAAACACGTTCATAATATTCATTGAACTCTACATTTCAGTCAACATACATTTATTATTAGAGTTTCAATCGCCTAGAGTAATCAATGCATTCTATTGCAATTCGGGCCGGTAAATTTAATAAAAGTTAATAAATTAAAGTCATCAAGTTTTCTAATGACGACATTACTAATAAAAACAATACATCTGCAAATAGGTGAATGCAAACTAAATTAAACTAAGCGTGCCTTATTCGTGACATAATAGGATTACCCTACGTATTGTTCTACTGTAATACTAAGCTTCTGTAGGTAATCATAGGTCAAAAGACACGGCAGGAAAATGACAGGGCGTGGAATTACTTCGAGAATCAATATCAGTACCAATTACTAAATAACATGGATGATATCTTGGCAATTGTTAAATCACGTGCGGTAGCCGCTGTAAACATTGTAATTCAATTTTGAATGCTTCGTTATACCATAATTGAGCCAATGAAAACTGGATGTAGACCTAATCAGGTTATTTTTGTCCCGAGGCAAGGACCTTCAACTTGAACTCTGATTGCATACTCAATGGGCAGTTTCGCCATTTCTTTGTTCTTTTGTTATTAGCAGGTAAGTACTTAATGATAGAACCAAATTCACAATATCGAACATCCTCCGCTCAATAATAGAGTCGTTTTATTGCACTTTACTTGGAACAGTTTTCTATTAAGCTTAAGGCTATCTACTTATTTTTGAAATTAGTTATTCCCTTCCCTTTCATTGTTTTATGATTGAAATTCTAATCTACAATAATAGACAGACGGACAAGAATGAAATTGATTTCAAATCGATAAACGAAAATAAAAAGAATTAGGTTAGAGTATAAACTAAAATCTCTTTCTGTAATCAATACTTTCAAGTATTTCCTATTATTTAAATGGCATGCACGACACATAGGAATTAGCAAGTATTTGTGCGAATCGAGTATACTCACGATAACGTGCTAACTATGAAACTTCAACTCCTAAAATTTTCTTACATTACTGAGTTGACAATGACAGTTATGACATTATTATAACAGGGACTTTTAATTTATTTTCAATCAGTCAAACTTAAGAAGCAATTACATCGAATTTCATGAATTCCCAGGCCGTACGTAAGTCACTGAACTTCGCCAGCTTCAGCTCCAGCGAAGCGTAACCTTCGTCCTTCATTCATACACAATTTAGATAATCGAGATGTGAAAATCAACCAGCTATTGTGACTCGACAATCAGTCAACAAATAGACAGATTAATAAATAATACTTAGATACACACATACATATCGTCACTCAAAATAGAAATCATTACGTATTTACTATTTAGTGTTTACGTGTCTATTTCTTATTTACTTATTTATGTCATAGGTTACTTATAGGTTTCATAATCAATATTCATGTGTGTTATGTGTGTGTTATTAATGTTTTTTGCATTATGCAAGCAATCGAATCATAACAAATGGCTGTAACCGAGCATGAAACTGCAATGCGATGCAACAAGCGTAAGACCCATTGCGCTACAAATACCATTTCCATCCACAATCGGTGAACTCTGACCAATGACCAATTCGTGATTGGGAGCGCAATTAATCGTAGCTGAACGTTCTGACTCCGTAGTTAGCTCTGTTATAATCGCTATTGGACTTCGTGATCGAGATCCGAAAGAATCAATCCGTTATTCGTGCATCGACGGGGAGACATGGCGTAATTTTCAATTTGTAAGCCAGTCATTTGTTTACGGCATCAGCGCTAACAACCGTTGGCCATTGCGTGACGCTGATGACATAGTCTACATCACTTATTATGCTTTAAAGCTATTAATTATTACTATAACACGTTTTATCGGATGTCGGTATGGTCTTACGTTCTTATTTTTACTAAAAAAAGTTACGATGCACATTTAACTTCCAAGTACATTTTTAATATATAACGGTGACATCGCGGCAGTTAGCGGCGCTGGTGTTTGAGGTTGGTGAGGCGCACTCGTTTAAGTCTTTTGTTCTGTGTACGTCGTACGATTACGTTATAATCACTTACGCTCCGCGCCACACCATTTGAGCTGAACCTTACCATTATCTATTATTGTGAAGAGAAAGCACACATTTAAATTTTTAGAATGTATGAAAAGTTTGACACATATTGAAACTATTGGCACTAACAAAAAAACGATTAAATAGCTTTGCCGGTCGTTCTAAGTAAAAAAGGAACTTTGAGTTCTACGTCGACAATAAACCTAAACGGTACCTATACTCTTTTTGCAAATCTGTTACTTTTCGTCGAGATGGTAATGGCGTTTGATGTTTATTTAGTGCCTAATGCATTTTATGCTTTTAGTTTTTATATTTTATTTACTTGGAAGAAATTAAAAAATGACTGAATAAAATTTAGAATTTAGTAGGTGTAAACATTGAAAGCTTCTAATATAAAAGGGAGAAAATAAATACCTATATCATTTAAATTTATTTAAATTAAAGTGATCTCATTTAAGGTCTATAAATCGGACGATTCCGTGGAGCTGTTACCGACACTTTACAGGCCAATTCTTGCATGAGGCTTGCATTGAGAATCTTCTTGAGAATTTTTTTACACGATTACACTTTTATTAGCATAGAATCAAAATACAAAATTAATATTGTTACTTTATACTTCATATGCGCTATGCATGTATTAATTTTTTTTTATATAACGCTTCACACTCACAGACCCACACTAAGATTCCCTGTGTCGTGGGTGCCATGGACACATCCAAAGACATTTACACAAACACACATAACTGCCCCGCCGAGAGTCGGACCCTTCGAATGGTGGACCGGCATGGAAACCACTACACCACACGGTCGTCAATTAAATTTTTATTCGACATAATTAATGGATCACTGTGTCCAAACTATAAAAAGTAATCTTAAAACATACCGCAGTTACGTTCGGAACCAACGTGGCCTCGTGCTGTTTCCTACAACATCTCCGGTGATGACCTCATTACCGCTTCCTCGGCACCTTACACCGGCACTAGGCCACCGGAGCATTAATTGTTAATTATATGCCACAGTACACATTTTAGCAATATTAAAATGGATAATAACATTGCAATGACACGCGGAAGAACAACAAGTACCTACCTAACCTCTTGTTAGTTCCAGTTAAAATATTAATATTTTTGCTTCCGTTTATTTAAATATGTAGAGTTACCGGTGTTCTCTACATATGAATTTAAAAATTATAGCCATCATGTCTATTTTTAAATATTTCGTACGGCTGTGTTAACCTTTAATATCGTACCGTGAATACTAACTTATACTTTTCATAGAAAACAACCATGCGGGATACCTGAGGTTCAACCTGAGACAGAACCTACAAACATTTGACTTTTAGAAGTTTGTGTTACTACTTCTGAGGCCTGAGATGCTGATTTAAAGTGTCCCCCGGTAATGCTGCATATTAGAAAAGAAAAAATCATTTTTAAATCATCATAAACTAAGGAATGATATCAATTTCATAGAAGCTATATTTCTAAAAGCATTAACTATTGTACCGATAAAATGTGACTGAAGCGATTTAAAACCTCATCAAGCCCGACATTCCAAGGCACTGTTTCACTGGTATTTCAATTGAGTTTCCGCTCTATCACCTTAAGGGTGAAATTGTCTTCATTGCTAGGGTAGGAACAGGCGGTACAAACTAGTAGGTACCTACTATAGTTAGATAGTATAATAGCAAGAAAAATATTTGTGATAAGTTTTTAATACTAATACCTAATATCTTACCACAAAATCGTCTTGCAAGTTGATCTTTAAAGACTCGCGATATTTATACGATTTTAACTACTTTTCTACTTTTTTACTGTATTTAGTACAACCTGCAATAAAGTGTATATCTGTATGTAATCAGTATTAAGTATATTCCTATTCATTGTTGTTAATAAAAGGTTTTATAATTTATAAAAATTTTACTAAGACTTTTATTTACTATTTCACTTTTTATATACATTACGATTCGTTGTCGTATTGACTACTTAAATTTTGGGTGAGGATTTTTATATTAATATAGTTAGGCAGTTCTTATTGAATACCGCCTTGAATCAACGCCACCGGCTCTCCGACTAACCTGTGAGCGGTGCGCGGAACGCACCGGTATCGCGACACGCCACGCGTCGTGTGACAATGCGCCGCTTTACACTTTACCTACTCATGTGTTTAAGGACACAGCATTAAAATAGCGGATTTATCACACTGATGATAGAAATACTGCTGCCCTCTTAACCCGACGTGGAGTAAGTCTTTTGGCAAGTACTTGTGTTTCAGTTGGATACGGTGGGATCCGGGCGTACCTTATTTGATACGAACGTGATCTCAGATAGGACTTCGAATCGACCAACAAGCTCGTTTATTACTCTTAATAAATTTCTGGAGTCATTTTAATTCCTTTTCGCGTTGAATATCATTTCAATTCGATAAAAAATGATGGACATAAAGCATGATGATGATGATGATGAGCGAGAAGGAATCATTCGAATTGTTATCGACTTATTTTTTTAACTGTAATTGAAACTATTTTGAAGACACTATAAGTATCTTTGATTAAAATACGATATTACATTATAATTACAAAATCTTTCGCAATAAATTACCTAAAATGAATGAAAATCCCAGTAAAATTTCTTTAGGAATTAGTCATCCAGTACCTAAATTGTTTTTATATAATAAAGCAAATCGCTACGTGAAGCTCTATCCAAGTCTTAGCTTTCAATAAGAACAAGCCTAAGATACGCTGCGTTTGTGAACTACGCAGCCGCGAAAAGTAATTACAACGTAGGTCATGTACGAGTCACGACATTCTGCTCTAGAATACTAAATACATCTATAATTTATACTTTAATGCCAGTCCGATTTAAAAAAAATTTTCAACTTTAATAATGCATATAAATTAAATGCTTTGGCTGCCTTAAACATCCAATCATATACCGTCCTTGAGAAAATATAGAATCCAAAATATAACGACGAATTTAATATGAAATTACAAATTTAAGTTTAAGACGCTATATTTCTTTTAAAAGATAAGTTCGTAACGATCGAACTATCAAAAAATTTTACAGGACTTTGTGAACCGGCCTCAAGGCTTTTAAATTATTGCTTCAAAAGCTATAAATTATTGCTCTAAATATATTGCTTCGCTTTATCCTCCACAAAAAGATACATTCTACACAATAGGATAGATAGCTTACCTATTTAGCTGTAAGTGTTTATAATAAAATTTTAACGTTTTTTTGGAATATAAATTTATTATTTATTTTAAACAACAGCTTTCAGTACTCTTGCGTAATAAGTACCTATAATATTTTCACTCATAAACAAGTAAGACCTACTCAACTTTCAAAAAACACTAGTAAACTGCACCACAGAAAGAAACTGCTGTGAAAATTGAGTCTCAATATACCTAGGCATAGGTATATTCCAAGTTTTGATTATTATTATACCCGTTTCTTAATCAATAGTCCGTTCAAGATTGGGGTTTTAAATTTAACTAGCCATGTAGTCAGTCCATTAAGTGTTGAAGCTTAGTTTATAGTTTTTATTCGTTACTAAAATTCTTTATGATCGATAGTATTGAGTCAAGTAACAGACGCATTTTACCAATCAAGCGTAGCGGGGTCACAGAACTAGTTCAAACATAATTTTACGCGGAATACATATTTTAACGTTATTTACTCTTTTTTATGTCGATCTGAATGGAGAAGCCTAATAAAAGTATTAAGTTATGACAAAATATGTACTCGTATACTACGCGGCAAAGAGGTAAAAGAATCGCTAGTTTTACGAGCAACTTAATATTTAAGTAGATACTATCAAGTCATCATCAAACCATCACTGTTCCACTGCTGGGTATGGGCCTCCTCACAAAATAGGTACAACCGTTTATTTAGGCACAAATACACCTCGCTACCCAAGTGCGTACTTCACATACCTTTCAAGAACTTTTTGAAGATAAACCTAAGACGTACAGGTTTTGCCACGATGTTTTTCTTCACTGAAGGGCAAATGATAATTAATTTACTATCAAGTAAATCTTAATAAATTAGTCTGTTTGCGGCTATAAGTTTCACGACTTGGGTATAGCATATTATATATGCAACTATTTGGCATTTGCACCACTAGAGGGTAGCTCAGGCAGTGCTCTTACTTTATGTGTACAACAAAGTATCTAATAGCACTGAACATTTCTTTACGATAGTTTACCTAAAATGTATGTAAACTTAATTGAATG
Source organism: Noctuana haematospila (assembly GCA_018231265.1). Taxonomy (NCBI): domain Eukaryota; kingdom Metazoa; phylum Arthropoda; class Insecta; order Lepidoptera; family Hesperiidae; genus Noctuana; species Noctuana haematospila. The sequence goes on along the minus strand of DWQL01000455.1, from coordinate 6,615 downwards.
CAATGTACCTAAAACTATTTAGTAACCTACATATGAATGCGTTATATTAAATTAAATTACTATCGTATATAATAATAACTAAACCACATTACTTTATGTAATAAAATAAATTGTTCGTATTGATAACAGTTATAACTATGAAGATCTTGATAGCAAATTGGATTACAAAAACACTGAAACTGAAACTGTAACCGAGAAACAACCTAAAAAAGAGTGCGCGGTTATTTTACGATCAACTAAAATTAAACCAGGCCGTTACTGGAATAAACAATAAATAAGTAAATGACATTACTAAAAACAAATAGAGCAAAATTAAAACACTAAAGTTTTTTAAAGAAAATCTTTAAAATATTTTCTCGCTTACCTCACATTAAACATCATTGTGCACAAAACGTTACACTTAGCGGTCGACACTTTTTACGTTCTACTGTCATTTAAGTACACACTACACTTATGGCAACAGGCAACATCTGTTACTATGATTTAGGATTCACGGAGTTCTTCGCGTACATAAGTTCGCGATGACGTCAATCAGATCGCGTATCGCACGCGACTCTCTCGGCGTCCAATGTTCAAGTGGCAAGTAACAGGGGTACACAGCCTCCACCATGCCACTTCGACTATGAAATGCTTCAATTCAATGTTCCCCGCACGTAATTCTCGCCTCAGTAGCTTGCACCAGCCTTAATCGCTTCCTAAACTATTTGAGAAACAATCTCCAGGTGCAAACTCTGTCGTTACGGTTAAACCGTAAAGTTGCGCCTGGATAGGTAGTTGATAAAGGCATCAAATAGGTAATTAAAACGAAATGTATGAATTCACAGTTTTTATTGTAGAACAAAATTTACATACATACAAAAATTAATTTGATGAAACGAGTAGCACTTCTGTTTGCAAATAACAATAAGTTAATAATTTAGGCTAATATTTAATATAGTGACAAAAACAAAACATTGACGAACTCTAGAAAAATGTTTTGCCGATTTTTTCATATCACTTTCGTCCTTATCTCTTTCTGATTTTTAATGAAATATTCCAATGAGACGTTCCATTCGAAGAATAAGATTGAATCCCACTACGAGCGAAGTCACAGTAACCACGCCGATGGTAATCTTCATTGGCCTAAGTACAAACACAAGATACCTTAGTAAACAAATTAAAATATAATATTCACTGTAGGTGCAGTGGCTGAGATATACATATTTTCATGAAGTACTTAGACATTAAAGTTTCTATAATAATATAGGACATAATAATAACTACAACCGTATGTTTTTTTTCTTCTAAATAATAAATATCATTATTTATAGGTACTTTCTTAAAATTGTAGTAAACAATTCCCACGCTAGAAACATTTCACAGACTAATTAAATAATCTGCAAGCAACAACTTTTCAGACTGGAAAATCTTGAGTATCAATCTTTCAATTCCTAAACCATCGGGGGTTAGGTTTGCCTGAATCATCAACCAAACCAAAGTTATAAACTTCATTAATCAACAAAGAAAGTGATTATTCGCTTTTATTGTCACATTAAAATATTTAAACGAAATTGTATTGAAACGATTTCTTGTTGTAATACTCGTACAACACTTTGGTTAAATCTGAATGAGAAAATCATAATATGTGCGCGACAATAAAATTATTATTAAGTCGGTTGTTTTCCGTTTATTTCTTACATGTAACAAGTGCGTGTTGATGATCAGTGAGCGTTGGTGAATGAAAACTCTATGGAAACAAAGTTACTAAACATACTTATTTATATGTAAGTGTCCTTACCCATCAGCATTATGGAAGTAAAGGGCACTCCGGAGGGTATAATATATCAGCTGCATGTAGCAGTAGATGAGGTAGTACAGAGCTAGTGCGGTGGCCGTTACCGACAGCTGCAACAGCTGCACCAGCTCGCCCACCATGCGCCATGTTTTACTAGTTTCCTAATAAATCGTTAATTTAATTAATATGGAGTGGTATGTTTGTTCAAATATATTTTATCAAACATAGAAAACTACATAAACTGCTATTTGCTTACATAAAATGGACTGAGTAGAACTTGAAACTAATTAAACCTGAATTAGATTATAATTAAGATAAATACATTATTATACATTCACTCATAATGAACTTGTAATAATGCGGAATTACAAAAAAATACTTCGGTTTAACCTAGAGGTCGTAATCAAATGCGTTCATTAAACAAGAACAAACAATATAAAGCCCCTGTAATTTTAGTTAAGTTCATTGAACAAGGTTTGTGCGCCCACAAACCCGATTGCATCACGGAACGATAGAAAAGACAGGAAAAGCCCTTGCAACCTTTTAGTATGGAAATAAGAGTTAGTTGAGAAGAAGCAACAATCGGTCAAGCGCAATTGAGTCGCATATTCCGCTATGGGTTTATACGAGCCACACGTTAAATAACTGACAGGCACTTCCCTGTACTTGTTTCTTTTTTCCGTGGTTTGCTTCTTTTGACAAGGAGAATCTAAAACAATTTATTTAACACGATTGGTTCCATCAGTAAATGACGTCCATGGAACAAACGTGATTAACAGCAATTATTGCCGCTGTACTAAGTACCATTCGAAATAATTAAAACTCATCCATAACATATCTGAGACGAAAAATCCGACGTCACAATTAAGCGAGTCAGTGGTGCATCGCAACAATTTAATTAAAATGTTGCGTAATACAAAACAATTGTCGACAATTACTTTATATTACGATATAAATTGCAAACGGACACGTAGTTACATTGGCCGTCTGAAATCCTAAAGTTTAATATGGTACTCGTACTTATAAGTGATGCGCGCATTGGAAAGACGATTTTACAAAAATTTTGGGTAGAATTTATACAATTTTCCTACTGTCTAGGTAACAAACACCCTACAGTTTTTTGAATTTATCAACGTAAATTTTAATGACTTTTATTACATAACCATCAGTGATAAGAGTTTTATATCCTCTGGGAACACGCGTAGATATGCGGGCGCGGCAGTCACGATCACAGATGCCATCTCGCTGCACGAGCAACCATTACAGTATCTAACTTCGCAAGATCCGAGACAAATCGGCATCTTTGTTGGGACAGCTTATGACGTTAACATACCAATGTAAGTTCATGGTCACATTCTAGATACTAGTACAAGTAGTATCGTCTAACGCACTCCTTTCTATCTATGCCTACGAACCCTACAATCTTAAGGTGTTTGCGAATTAAATTGAATAAAACATTGCTCGCCTTTTTCAGCGTAGTCATCTATTTAATCCAATAGGTGAGCGTCGTAATATATTTCTATACTAGCAATGTAAGTATTAGGTTTTAAATAATAGTTTAAAATGCGACCAATCCCGAAGTACGAGCTTCCAAAATAAACATCAAAATCAGTTCACATATAGGTATGTAATTTTATCTTCTGTGAACATTTCTTCTTGAACAATATTAAAGTAAATTTAATATTAAGTACATTTTTTGAAGTTGCAATTGCCGACTGCTGAATTCAATGCACAAAAAAAACAATCAACCGTGGGTACTTACTGCTTTTGACACGTGTTCGACCGGTGTGGGTTCTGGCGACACATCTTTTTGCGACGGTTCTTGAGAAACTATCAGTGGTATAGGATGATGAACGCCGGTACAATATGCAGAAATACAGGTGTTATTTAACTGAAACATAAAATTACTGATCGACATGAATGAAAAATAGACAAGACAATAGGTCTGATTAGATTGGTGTATACCAAGGGCCAGTTACACCGGTTTCTCATAAAGTTATTATATTTATGAGAAACCGAAGAATTTAATTTAATTTTAGAAGAATTTATATTATAGTCACTAGATAGATCGATAGTTGATTAACATTATTCACAGTATTCAATTAAATACCATAGCATTAGGAAATTCATAGTGGGATGGTGAAGGAGGTGGTGTGGCAGGGAACGACTTCAATATTTGCTTCAACTTGTCGCTGGTACGGATGCAGCCACAGTGATGTCTCCAGGGGTCCTCGCGACTGCCTTCAGTCCTCAGAAACGATGTTTGGAAGCTCTCCTTGTCCATCTATAGATAAAACTAACACAGATTTCTTATTACAGAATATATTTTTTATTTGTACAGTATTTTTATTGTACTCACTTGCTAAAATATATTAGATTCGGGATAAGATAACTTACAATTTTCAAAGTTTGTTAAGTTGAGATGTTAAAAGAATAATGGTTATCATTAAATGAAAATTTTAGGAAAACAAAAATTGTTACCGAATATTAAGTTCCCTACGTAATAATTAAAAATATTATTTCTTTAAAGTGAGAATGGGTGACGTAAATATGAAATCATGATGATTTATGACGTGTGATTATGACAAGAATGACAAGATAATAATATAAAGTCTATGGTCTATGCAATACATCATCATAATTCAAAGATTACATTGCATTTAAATTATATTATTATTACATTCAAAGATTGACGACCCGTGTAGTGTAGTGGTTACCACGCCAATACCCCATTCGATGGGTCCCGGGTTTAATTCCCGGCGAGGCAGAAGTGATGATGAATTTCGATTTCTGTTCCCGGTTTGTGTATTTGTGTTTTTATGTGTCCATGGCACCCACGACACAGGGAATCCTTGTGTGGGGCTGTGAGCGAGAGAAGCGTTATTTATTATTATACATTATACGCTACACGTATCATGCGTCTCTATATAGATTATCACAGAGTAAGAACATATTTTGGACAGTTTAGAGGCCAGGGCATGAGCTTAATTATGTACTATTATTACGAACTCTTAATGCACTTCTGTTTACGTCAGTTTTATTATACTTACTCATATCGTCACTGTACCCATGAACACGACCTACCTCAAACCCTATCTCAGGTCGTAACGCCAGACGGCATTCTCTGCCAGTCAAGCTGTGGTGCTGCTAAGATGAGATAGATGTAAAGGTTTTAAAAAAAAACTATTACAGAAGGTTATTATCATTAGATAACCTTGATGACCTAAAGTAACAGGGCACGTATCTACAACAAAAGTTGCGGAACCGTGTGAAAGTTTTCTGGTAATAATTCACACTGAAGAATGTTTTGAAGCTCGTGCCACGTGATATAACATGCAGGGAAAAATAGTAAGGAACGGTTGGAGAATTGTTATGCATGGGATATGCTAAGCTGAGAGTATGATTTTTCCTAATTTTTTTAAACTATCACTGTGAACTCACATTTAATTAAAGATAAAGAAAGCCACCAACCACAACATGAAAAGACACTGCTCTGTGATCACAATAACTTATAGCTACCGCGATAGTGTCGCTAATACAAAGTAGGTAATAATGGTTTCCGCCATGTGTGAGTTTTCATCACTACGATCTCAAATAATTCCTATTTACGCAGAACAGTTACCGGAATAGCGGTATATTTAAAAATTTCTATACATTCGGTTACGTTCACTTATGTATTGTCGCAGGCCCGGTAAGGCGAGCGTGAGAAGATAGCCTAAACCAGTGGTTTTCAACTTCAACCTATTCCCGTGTCGCCAATACCTGTCGGATGTCGTCAATCCACCTAAAGGGACTCAGACCTTAGGACTGCTATTAAATCTATCGATATCTGACAGGACGTGCTCTCCAAAGTAGGGAAGTGTGCATGAAATTTGGCACTGGCGGTCACACAACCGAGTGTCGACCGCGCTCGAGGTTGCTCGCTATGGCTTCATACCGCACTATCATAGGGGCATAGTCAACGCCAATCAGCGCAACCCATAGTTTGAAAAACACTGGGCTAAACTGCCTTAGGTACTTTGACCCGCATTTTTATAAATGTACATTTATGCAGACGTAATGTGTAACTACTTTTACAAATTGTAAAAAACACACGCACGATTTTCAAAAAAATATAAACAAGATATAGGTATATCTTAAACGCCTGTTATCTAATTATGCTAGATACTCGTATATATCTAGCTATTCTAGGTAGGTAGGTACTATTAACTTTCAGGAAAAATCAATATTGTTTCTGTCTTTAAATCTTTATTGGTGTACCTATATAAGTAAATAAACGGTGACGCTGCTAGGTATCAAAGCAACTTTATTAAATATCCATCAGCCCTAAATCAGTTTCCGTTAAACCTGTTTGCATTTGATTGTGCAACGTAATCACTATCGACGGTCTGCTCGTCTCCAACAAAAGCGTCAATTTCAAGCTTTCATCCACAATTTGTTCCAAGTTCCAAGGCATTGTTTAGGGCCGTACTTTGTGTAATATGCATTTAACCGTTGCCCTAAAATCAGAACGCTTATTGAATGGATTATTTATTAGCAACAGGCACATGGTTTTTAAAGTAAGATTTTCCGTAACGAAAAATTACGAGAACGAGAAGGCTCGTAACTGATGGGCCGTGCCTACTACAGAATGATCTTATGCCCACCAATATTAGGTAGGTACCTACCGATACGATTTTTTGTTACTGATTTGAAGTTGACAGAGACATTGTGTTTTGTTTTACGTAGTCTACTTTGAGCTGTAGTTCTTTGCTATATGAAAGCGTTCTCTTAATAATCTACTTCATTGTTAGTAGGTAGAAGTGTGATTTCGAGCTAAAGTGCATCAATGTCGGCCCTGG
>DWQL01000454.1:0-15180 GCA_018231265.1 Noctuana haematospila | reverse complement strand
CGGGGCAGAAATTTAAATGATGAATTTAGATTTCTATTCTCGGTCTGGGTGTTTGTGTATTTATTTGTCTTTGTGTGTGTCCATGGCACCCACGACACAGGGAATCCTAGTGTGGGGCTGTAAGTGTGAAGCGTTATATACGTAGGTAGGTTTATATTTAAAAGGAGATAAGCCTTTCCTTAAGCTCCGTCCACCCTGTATCTGGTCCGTGTGATAACCGCACGAGCCTACCCTCATTTGCAGCCATTAAAACAAATCAACCGAATGACGCCAATCACGGATAATAAGATGTTCCACACACACATTAGCGCAAAAAGGTGTTACAATCGAGCCCTTGCATTCTCCTGTAGATACATTAAAATCTCATATGCGCTCGTAAAACGTATCAATAATACTCCAAAACGTGTTTGGTATAATTTTAAAATGGCAACGAACGCATTTAATATGAATTTTGAAGTTTAATAGCGTGATGTAAATGGAGCAGCGCGTTCGTATCAACATTGTAGTAACAAAACCTGTGCAAGAAAGGGAAACCGCAAGAAAGGGTTGAATAAAAACAATTTTGATAATCCATACTTGATATAGAGTCAATAAAATTACTTTTTAATTAGTGTAAATTTATTATCAAAATGACATTTAGTGTTCAAGAATACAGAAATGTAACATTAATACGAGTAGAAAATTAATGTTTTTCATTTTATTACAATTGTTTATTAAAATCATATTGTCATTAATGTTCGTGAAATTGGTTAAATCCCAAAAAGGTGATTAAAATGGCAGTCATAAAAGAGAGGTAGGTATTAAAATACCTAGTGGTTAAGTAAGCCACTTTTTGTTATTCATTTCAGAAGGTAGGTACTTAAAAAAGTTTTTTATTTCACTTTTATTTGATAACTTTTAACAACTATCCACAAATAGGTTTTATTTTTGCCCAATAATTTTCAAATATTTAAGGATAGGTAAATGCTGTTTTATTGTGGACTGTTGAACAAACAAGCTAAGGATCAAACAGAATCGGAAGTATTAAAACGGTCTTGATAAAATTTTTGCGACTGCTATGTTTTCTTATGTCGAATGAGTAGCAAATAAATTCTCTCATCCAGGTTCTGGTCACGCCTGATATTGCTGATATTTATGAATCAGTTAAGAAGTAGGTACGCAATAAGACCCTCGGGGCTGTGTCGGGTTCATAAGAAAACATTAATTATCACCTACGAAAAATCTCAAACCGAGCAAAAAACAAAAGATAAAATATAAAGACTACTGATTTAAATTCACTTCCTTTTTCGAAAAATACACCAAAAAAGCACGACCATCAGCGAAGGCGGTATAATGAGCGGTTTTCCTTTCCACCAACGTTACGCGAATCAATGTAATTATTATAACTACCCGCGTTCCGTACAAGGAACCCGTCCGAGCCACTAAGGGCTAACGACTAGTAGCGGCTTACACGAGAAAATTGATTCGTGCTTCTTTAAGGTAAAGACGGTGGATATTACTAGGCAGCAAAATCGAGGAAGAGGTACTAACCCCTATTTCTACAACTAATTAGAATGTCAACGCCATTAACGGCACGCTAATCCGAAGTGACCATCTTAAGAAAGACGCGAGCGCGGATTCCGTCCGCATGCTGATTCAAGAAGCTTTTTTACTAAGATTTTTTAATGTTAAACGCGTAAAGATAACGACGCTCTAATGAGCGTCCATGAGGAGAGTAAATTTGCATCCACAAATGTAAGACAAAAAACGCCCTGAATCCCCATGTGTAACACGACCAATAGAATTAAAAACCAGGCACCCTCACTACCACACCAACTCTTATAGGCATATATTATCGAAGCTATATATTAAATTAAGTTAGATGACTAAAACAAAAAAAAATAGGGCTTATTTTAGGGCATAGGTATCCTATAGCTTTCTTGTTATAGTAAAACCAGTTCCTAAAATCGGTAGTCGTTAATCTTAATAACCAGTAACCCTCTTCAACTGATTGATTGCGGGTTAAGTCGATCAAAAGGGGTAAATTTAAGGGTTAAATTGGTCGTCACAACAATAGGGCTATTTCACGAAACAACCCCTAACTGACGTGTTAATTCCGTAATAAATTACAACGTGGACTTTTTGCTGTGGTTATCAAAAGATTTTGAAGTGGATATCGTTAGTTTTCCAATTATCTGATTTTATATTAGACTAAAACGTAACGTAAAATAAAATTGAGTTCATAAATTACATGCTAAAAATAGCTATCAAATTAATTATTTCAATCAATAAACTACGTGTTGAACCTTCTATCTTATACATAATTATGTTTCCTTCAAATCCAGGAACGGAATCTCGACTTTTCTGACACAGCTTTGTCCATATTGTATCCACCATTATGTATTCGCCGCCACCGCGGCGAACACATTCTTACAACCAATCGTATATTTTCGCACAGATAAGTAATTTATCTTTGAGCAGATTGACCCCCTACTCAACAATCAGGGGCAATCAGCTTTTTCCAGGGAATAAATCCCTTTTGTATTGCCCTGGTAAAGATAGTGGCCCAAAATTCCTTAGCCATCGTGTGAGAGATCGCTAAGACGAGGCAGACGCGAATAGCAATATGAGCGGTCATAAAGAAGCCCCAATCAAATTTAGAATTAGCGCTTCGTGACGCCATCCTCGCAACGATAATAGCCTCTAATTTAATTAAATCCGTACAAAAACATCTATGTGTATCCCTTTGCTACTATAATGACGTAATGATGACGATTATTTCTAATTTATTTGAAGTTATCCTCGGAAAAACTCGGCGCCGACGATCAAAGATGGCAATGGCCAAGGCATGTGGCTGAAAAACTTTAAAGCCTTTACAGACACTCGGACACGTTTAATCAATACCTTACTTAATAAAGGGAAATAACTTCAATGCTTTTTGTTATTTATGACCTTTGCTGTATAACTAAACAATGATATTATTGATTTATGCCCGGAAAATCCGGTGAAAAGAGTAAATTTTGTAGCCAAACGTATGTCCGAATACTATCGTAGTCAAACGCTTGTGTGACTCAAAATACTAATACTGCGCAGACGAAGTCGCGGGCACCAGCTAGTAATAAATAAATGAATGTACCTACGCATAGATAGACCATAAATACGAAAGCTTGGTGTGTACTATGTAGGTACTGATTACAGTACTTGTACCAGCGCGCGACTCATTACTTACAATTGCCAGCGCGTGCGACCGGTCCACGAGCGAGCGTGGGCTCACAAAAACTAGTCGCTGATTGCTAGTTTATCTTCCTGTGCTTCCAGTTATCAGTAGAACCTTAAAATCTGTAGAAAAATAAATATAAATTCAGTATGAAAGTTACTGGGAAAATTTAAAGAACAGTTACGAATAAAAATAGCCCGTTTTAAATACGTATCTACACAGTGGGTACCGAAATGCTAAATGTGGTGCTAGAATGAAAGTTTTAATGGAACTGGAAAACGAGAAAATGCCGAAATTTAATTTTCATAAATTTAAATTTTAAATTTTCTTTTTATAGTCATTAATTATAATTTTGTAAATATTTTTGTTAACATTATATTTATGTGTAAGGTAAATAAAGAAGTTAATTTTCATAATAATTGATGTTAATATAAACTTATTTCTTTTAAATACGACGCGGCATTATTGTGTGAAATAATAAGGCCCGTGTTTAATCATAATTTATCACCCTTTTATTTTTAATCAACGAAAAGTTCCACGATTTATTAAAACAATTTGTAAATATAAAAAATACAATTACCATAAATACATTTTAATATTTCAATACTTACCTACCAGTATAACAGTGAAGACAGTTAATCCTGATTAATCGTACGACTATATATTCATATTGCTTTTCGGTAGCAAATTCGCCTGCAGTCGGCAGTTAATGGCCCCAAGTGAAATGACTCTTCCTCGACAAATTGCTTAAATAAAGGGTCATGTCAGTAACAATTTATTTGATGCCAACTCGTCGCCTGTTAAGGTCTTAATGGACCACTCAAATTGTTGGTATGACGCGAACAATTAACGATAATAACAGTGTACTAAGCACGCTTATTGTACCTACGACTAGTATAATTTGTTAATGTACCGCTCAAAGACACTATGAATCTTGTTGAGTGTTTGAATAGATAATACTTATTCTTAATTTTATCAGTAAGTAACCATGATGACAATACAAGGATTACAATAATTTCTGTTTAATTTGTACCTACATAAATAAAAAACGATATTTCTGTTTTACTAGGTACAACTATTTAAATAGTAGACATTGTACTAATTTCTACCTGATTTTGTTTCGTTTTTTCTGTACAATAATATTTGAAAGAAATTGTTATGTAAAAACGACTTGTAAAAAACAAAATCTTATCCATATCAAATCAGAAAAATCTGTTTTTATTTCGAAGCCTGTACTTTATTTATTAATCAGAAACATAATCTGGATTTAAAGCATCGGCCGCTCGTGAAGCCTTCACGCAGGAAAGCTATTAGAATTTTATTAGACCGCTCAAACAGAGCGTATCAAATCCTTAATTATTATTAAATTCTTAGGAGTACCTACCTAATCAAAATCCTTTCTTTATAATAATAAAAAACAGAATTCTGATTACTCCTATAATATTATAATATACCTTTAAATTCTTACGACCAATGTGTTATAGTTGTTACCGCGTTACTCTACCATCCAGAGAGTCCTGGGTTCGATTCCCATATAGTCAGAAGTTTCAATACTGAATTAAGCTTTCTTTTCCCGGTCTGGATGCTTGTGTGTAGGTAATATTGTGTATCTATAGAACCCAAGACACAGGGAATCCTTGTCTTCTAATGCACATTAAAAAAGCCTATGGGTAGCGTGTTTTGTCTAAGACGAAAATGGACTTAAACTTAATGAAGTATCACATACCAGTATATATAAAACCTACTAATATAATATGTAAACTTAGTAAGTATAGTAGATATATACCTACTATAAAAATAGGTATAAAATGTTTTAGATGATCGCAACTTCTTTTGTAGAAAAACAATACGAAAATATCTACATACTTGTATAGTAATACTTGGACAGTGCAGTCTATAACCTGTGCCAATGATTTTAAGGTTCAATTTCAATTGCCCTCGCTTTATGTGATCATTCTTAAATTATGAAAAGTAGGAGCTTTATTATTTTTGGTCTTTTTTGACACGCAACTCCCAAAACTCATCACGTAGGGTATTCAAAAACGAGGAGTTTAACGAGAGGCACAGAGTCCGGGATGATTATCGCCCTCCGTTCTTTAACGGCGGCACTCATTAGCTTAAAAAAACTTTTTTTACTCGATAAAAACTCCTTGGGTAGTTAGCGGTTACTTATAAGGAGTGTGTTCTGATGATAAGAAGGGCCGACGATTTCATTTGTTAAGTGACATTATAGACACGTTTGCCAAAATTTTATTTCATAATACCTATATTGAATTTATAAACTTAGTTTTAAATTCAGAGTAGGTACATAATAATATATTCTATGGTCTTAATGATGAAGGTATTCGTTTTATAAATTACATAAAGTTTACAAAACATAGGTACCTACTTAAGTAAAAAGTTGAGTTGCTCATTTTGTTAAATTGAAAATTTTTTTCATAGAAACTGTAGGTATATTAAAATAAAGCTATTTCTCAATAGATTTTATTTTATATAGGTAGGTACATATTAATATAAATCACAATCAAATTACGCAGTTCCGCTATACAAATGCAAAATAATCTGACCTTTTTTTGCTATACGAAATTAGTCTACCTGCGACTCAGTTAATTGTTCAACAACCCCTAAAATTCTCCACCCTCGTATTCTATAACCATCATCCATCGAACTAGCACAACTAGATAAGCAAATGAAAAATAAAAGTCGCTTTTATGGCATTTAAAATAGAGTTCATATTAGTAAGACATACATTTTTAGAAAATGATTTTGTAAATTTGTCTCAGATCCCCTATGAAGTAGGTGAAGCAACAAGTGTACGATGAAAAAATAAACGATTAGGGGTGATTTATACATAGCCTTTTATTTTTCACCCTCGATTCTATTTCATCAAATCACGTAACTGAAATTCCCACACAGAACACAATGTGTTTTTTATAATCTGTAACCGTCTTTACAGAGTTGTATGTTGTATGGCATTGGTGCTGGACATACCTATAGGTATTATTATATCAAGATGATTATCAAGTAATGATTGATTTATGAGGCAATATTTATTATAATACATGAAGTAGGGGTACGTCGCAGAAAAACATAACATAGTTATATCATATCACATTATTTTATTACAATATATTAGTAATTTATTCACGAAAAAAATTACAACATATGAAAATAGACATTTTCCTAAGTATAATGCATATAATTCAGAATTTTAGAAATCTTGAAGAATAATTATAAGGATATATAAGGATTCTAATTGGATTCCAGTTAGTCGTCTAAGTGAGGAAGGGAAGTTCGTAACATAGGAGTCTGGGAACACGGAAGCAAGGGAATAGAACCTTACTTATTTCACAAAAACTCTTGAGAAATTATAAGACAATTACTATTTTTCTTAAATTTAGGAATTTATTACAGAAAGTGGTAAAAATATATCGTAAAATTTTATGTAGTTAGTAACTACCCAAAATTGACTAGGCATGGTTCTTATCTGAATTGTAAGAAAAGATTAGATCATTGTCTACTATGCTGGCTTAGCACAGTACTCTCAGGCACGAACAGCAAGTGTATAATAATACATGTATTGTATATATTAATGTGTGTACTCACATAGTAAAAAAAGTATTTGACCTGTGCACCCTCGGCTTTAGCCTATTTAGGACGACAAGTGAAATCACAATCAATTGAATACACAATTGAGCAGGGGTCGCACCCTAACATTATCAAATTCTACACTTGTTAACCCTATATTATAGACATAATAACATAATAGTCTTAGTAAAGACTCATTTTTGAATAGAATTGTTGTAAAAATAATTCAATAATAAAAAATCACTCTCATTTTCACACTAAATCAAAGATTATTGTAAATTTTTATGAACAGACTTTTTAAAAATAAATAAAATCAAATTTATAACAAATAATATTTTTGATTTGTGCAGATATTATTATCTCTGTCAATGGAAATTGCCACTTTTACTTGTTAAGACTTTAAGGAATTACTTTCAGAAACTTTATATCTTATCTTATAATAATATTTCACCTCTCCTAACTCACAAAAAGCAAGCGTGACTGTGGCAAGTGGAATCACCCCGATAACAAACAATGAACATAATAGCGCGGGGTTGTTACGGACCCCTGAGGTAAACCTCTACGCAATCCCACACTTGTCACGCCAGGGGGGACAATAAGTTACTCTGCTTTAGCCACTTTTTAAATATGACGCAAGGGGCTCTCTTCCCCAATCTCTGACAGCCTATTGTCCATGTTTTTGCATCATCTTCAGTCGTGAGAACGAATCTGGTCGTGAAATGATCCTGCGCAAGGAAATACATAAATTTTATTAAACACAATTCCCAGTTTTTAAATACGATTATACATATATAATTTAACTGTAATTACTTAAAGTAATTGGCCTAATTGGATTCTAATGGTCAAACTTCAAACTCACAGTTAACGAAGATTCGAAGTTACGACGCTAATAAAAGCAACGTTCAAAACGCATCCCTTAATTGGCGCAATTATCAAAAAACTGGACAAAAAGGCATTCCTGCCGCACACAATATCTCCTAATAATCCTAAAATGCCCCTAATAGACATTTAATTACAACCCCGGACGAGTTCCACTGACCCCTTTACACTTGTTTACATCTTCATCCCCTCACCACCCTCCACACAAACGCGATGAGGCATCAAAATGGAATGTTTAATTCCAATACCCCATACGATTTATTATAACAAAACAGAACGGGAACGATCCACGCTTGCCATCTGTCGTCGTTCCGAATCTCGCATCGCAGAAAAAAAGCTCAATGTGCGACCAACCCTGGGAACCTAGGAGCGGAGAGCATTCCCACGAACAACCCCTCAATTTTCAATAACCAAATTAGCCTTTGCGTTACCCTATTTCGGATATGGAGGAGTCGTGAATCTATTCACTTCGATAAAAAATATAGGTGCTCTCTGTCGTGTGGCTGCTAAGCGTGTATGTTCATCCCCTTCGAATGCACGTGTTCAGAGATCGTATATTTAAACTGGCGTCGTATGTGTGTGAGAGGCTCGATCGCAACACCTGCCGGCGCGCGCGCACCCCATTGGCGGAGCGGTCGCTATCACCGCTACACTGATTTCTTTTAAACTCAATTTTTTTGTAATACTCTTCGGACATACATCGAAAAAATCTTACATGTTTGGACCGGTATAAGTTTGAGAATTTGTGCGTAGGTGGCATTAAGTTTTAATCTTTTCTTTTGTAAACAAAATGTTAATGGACTTATAGACGATAGGTTAATCCGGCATGACGATAAAACTAAGACACGTATATTATAATCTAAAACTTGACAAGCTGACAATATTTTTAAGAAAATTTAATGATTAATAAGCTATAAACTTGAAGCGACACCTACACATACAAAGTTAAAAATCAACATAAACTATCCTTGCGAAGAACTAATCAAATCATGGCCGTCACGCGACTCGCACGAGCTTCTGAGGGGTCGTGTTCACCCCATGTAATGACTTAGTGACCCCTTGCCCGATCACAATCGCACTGTCCCAGGCTCACGCCACTCTATTAATGAACCATATGTGATATTTACCCACAGTGGAGTGTGGACAGCACGTGGACTCGATAATGGTGGGGAAACAAACACACTTGTTCTAATCTTCAATAGCTGTAGTACTATATTGTTTGAAAAATTTATTAGTTACATATTTGTATGAAATTGTCTATTACATAACACTACATTCGAAGTTATAAACATGCTAAAATCATTCAATAACAGTTTTATACATACATACCTATAAAATAAGGCTTTCTATAAACCTCTACGACATGCTTCTATAACGTAATAAAATCAAAACACAAATCTACAAAAACGAAAGCTGTGACAATAATTGTTTCATATTAGGTTTTGAAAATTTACAGCCTGTAAATACAACAATAGCCCCCAATAAACTTTCATAAACAATACTACAATACAGCAAATTACCGTCTCACAAAACGAATGCTACGTCGTAGCAACAAACTAAAACAAACGTAGACATCACAACGCACTTATATTTACGTTACCCATGAATACAATACCGCATTAACCCTAAAGATATGAATAATGGTAGAGTATCGTTCACGAAAATCTTTATGGCGCATTCAATAAACTACTTGGCGCACACACACATGCATACGAAGCAAGCTTTTCACGAATACGTAGCTTTAATGTCGGGGGCGGCGCGGCGGGTATATAAAGCGGCCGGCCCGAACAGCCCCACATTCCCGCTTGTGAACTCACTCGCAACACACGCTCTCTACTTTACGATATTACATTCAACATCAACATGTCTTACTACGCGAACCACGAATACATCATCGCCACAAACAACTCGATGAACGAGAACAAGTACAACAGTGAGAAGATGAAGAACAGTGGTTTCAAGGCGCTACTGAAGCCGCTAATGAAGATGATTAAGAAAACAACGAAACGCGCTCCCGCCAAAACGGTTGACACGTGCTACGAGGCCGATCAGAACTCGTGCAACGAGATGCTTGAACGCAAGATTTACGAGGAGATGGATTCGTGCCAGTCCGCCGCGTTCCTCGTCTGCAACAAGGACGAGACTTACGACCTTGTGCCAGTTTCTCGTGAAGACTTCTACATCCCAGTTCACTTCGCTCGCACCGACGCCGGCACCTTCTTTTGGACCACGGTCTCGAAAACCGAAGCTGACTTCGCGACGGCCCACTGCTACACTGAATGCCAGACCGCGGAGCAACAGCACCCTGTACAAGATCGCTGGGTGCAAGCCTAAATGGCTACTTCGAACAACAATCAGTGTCTTCCGTGAAACCAGTGACCGCTCCGTTGGTTTCCTCAACCGTCTGTGATGTTAGCTTTAATTAAATAGTTCTTCGGTGCCATATAGGATGTTAGGTTAGGTTAGGAACCGCTCAATAATCGTGATAACTCCTGAAAAGCTTTAATTGTATTTCGATTTTAGTGATGTGATATTTTTATTGTATTGTATAAAAGTAAGGTTAGGTGTAGTGATCTTGCTATTGTGATCATTCTGTAATGAGCTTTAATTATTTTAGGGATAGTAATTTATTTTATATTGAGTCTTTTTCTATGTTTGATGAAAGAATAATAAGTTGAAATAAAAAATGAATTGAATGAATTTGAAATCTTTTACTTCAACCTACAATACACCTAATTATTAAGTACCTTTGCTCACTAATAATATTTAATCGAAGATAACTACTCAAAAAACAGTAAACACAACACTTACAGACATACCACAACCCACTACTAGATCCAAAGTAATACATTGATTCAATACTAATAAGGCGTGGGTGTTTAACCGCCACAAAAGTTGGAATCTTATTCAGGAATCTGATGTGTTCTAAAGTGGTCGGACGAGATGTGGTCGGCGCGAGCCGCTATAGCCATACCTTTCGTACCTGTCTGTATAGTCGACTTGCCCGACCATGCTTGGCAGGCAACATTTTAGCTCGCACGTGCATGGCCTGCGGACCTCGCTACTGGAGTTATAATGGTCGCTTTTTTATCTTGCCGCGCTTTTCTCGTAGCAATTATTACGTTGGTAAGTGACCTTATAATGAACGTTACGTAAATTTCAATTAAGTTCCGCAGCGGTATGACGAATCAGATGTAATTTAATTATTTTATCAAGTAGATAATATATACGATATAAGTAGGTACTATAATTATATTAAAATATTTTGTTTTATATTTATTTAAATCAATTAGCATTAAGTAACTTTAAAAGAAATATGGAGCTATAAAATATTTAATACCTAATTTATCTTAGTATCTACTCATCAGATGATTTTGTTTGGAGAAAATGTGTAGGTTTAGGTACTTACTTCAATCGATGAATATTTAATTAAATAAAAGTTAACAACAGATACGTGATTAGTTTCCATAAAATATAACTATGAGTTCTATTACCGATTATAAAAAAATAAAACAGACCATTTCAAAATAAAAACAAAGTATTAAAAAACCTATTAAAAGCATCTCAATAATAAACAAGTGCGTTTTATAAATAGACATTACATTAAAGGCTGTATCAACGTTATTAATGCGATCCCGTTAATGCGCATGCAAATTGTGCAAGAAAACTACCCCGAGCAACCTCGACATGTCTCAACCTGTTAATATATCGAGCCTTCGACAAGCCCGAACAAGCTCGTTCAATCTAAATAGACCGTAAAAAATAATCTTTGCATTGTGCAAGGGAATGCGGTGCATGACAATGTCCTCTGTTACTTCACACAATCAGAAGCTTACAACAATAACGCAAAATAAATTCTTGCACGCACGTGTTTTACAAAAAGCTTTCTCCCAGTCATTCATGTTTCGTTTCATGAAGCTTTTGGCAAATTGATGAATTTGCAATCAGTTCGAACGTGCGTGAGAAATTAATTATCAAGCACAAACGTCTACTTTTACAACACATAGGAGAGATACACGACGGAACCTGATATGCTAATTCTACGCTATTGATTAAAAAGCAGTTGCCAAGCGATACCATGATACCGCTACACCGCTAGGCGCCCAGTTGTCATAATCACCAGTACACACGTCTGAGATCTATAATGGCCTACGTGGGTAGATAGCGGACTGGTCCGATAATAATACCGTCCGCGGCGCTCGCACGACGGATCCGTGAGAAATTTCGGCAGATGTACAATTCCTTGATGCGATACGACGAGCGAGCGCTTATCTTTTTTTTTCTTTACCAGTTTAATAATACGCGGAGTTGGCCTCGCATCGACGACGTTTTCAGGCTCGTTCGTGACTCATCGACTCATTGTTACCCCATACACGTGTTCGATGCGTCGGACTCTCGGGTTAGAAAGGATTTTTTGCAACCCCTTATTTTCAATTCCGCAACTCTTGCGAAATTTGGGTTAACTTTTTTTCGCTGGCATCTAATTTCGAATGCGGTCCATTCTCTATACACGTGCAAGGCTATTGTTAAATTGGAATGTTCAAAAATGTTTCAATCAAAACGGAAAAGCTGCCCACACGTGCAGATTTAATTACAATGGCAACATTCAATTGCGTAGTCCAGTTAAATGCGTTCGATTTAATTGTAACTGGTGTTGCGGCGAAATAATTAAACTATGTACCTATAGCTAATTGAAGATTGTATGAGGCGGCCGAGTTAATTACTTTCCAATTGCAATTAAATTGCTATTAAGGAGCCGGCAACGATATAAACGATAAAAGCAATTAGAGCAACGTCGAGAGGAAACGCTCCTGAGAGGTGAATGGGAACATCAGATTGTATTTATAAATGTCTTTACTAGCGCTTGAACATCTGTGTAGAGTTTTATGTAATTCATTTTAATAAATGAGTTTATTTGCTTGTATTCTTTACTGTAAGCATTGTATAAAA
Organism: Noctuana haematospila; assembly: GCA_018231265.1. Taxonomy (NCBI): domain Eukaryota; kingdom Metazoa; phylum Arthropoda; class Insecta; order Lepidoptera; family Hesperiidae; genus Noctuana; species Noctuana haematospila. The sequence continues at coordinate 2,567 of DWQL01000454.1, read as the reverse complement.
TAAACACGGTCGAAACCAGAGATACTTTTGAGATCATAATTTACAATCTTTGTACAATTTAACAAAACATACTAACTGGGCTGGAATTGAATTTCATACCCAGCAGTGGTTACGGGCTGATGAATAAAAAAGGGAGAAAACATTAAATTCCATAATTGTAAGCACGTAGCTTATTATTATAAAAAAAATCCTAAATAATCTACTTTGACTACTTCAACTAAGTGTTAGCTATTTCCATATCTATTTATTGTCATTAATAGTGAAGTAGTTATCACAAACCGATATCAACAAATAGTAACACCTGTGCAACAGAAACATTGTGCGGTGAGATCATCTTGTTTGCTCAGATGACTGTAAACCGTGATCAACCTGCGTCAGCGATGAGCTGGCAGCGAAGCCTTAAGGCCAGGATTATAACAGTAAAGATTGTTGGAATTTTTTTTTAAAGCCCTACTCTAGTTTTCCCTGTGTCGTGGGTGCCATGGACACACACAAAGACAAATACACAAACACCCAGACCGAGAACAGAAATCCAAATTCATCATTTAAATTTCTGCCCCGCCGGGGATCGAACCCGGCACCCTTCGAATGGTGGACTGGCTGACTTAATTTAAAGTTTTTAAATATTTAGAAATTGTATAAGATTAGAATAATATCAATCGTATTAAACTACATGCAATCTACAACACTTTAAACATTAGGTGTTCAATACATTCACAATTACTATTAATTAAATTTCTTTCATAGCGTCATAATCTCTAAAGCAATGTCACACATACATCTAAACAAAATGCTTGTGCAGCATTAAATATATACCTACTAAAAGATTATCTCATCAATTTTCTGTTTTTCCGATTAAATATGTACTTCCTTTTTCTTTTCTATATTCACAACTTGTCAATTGTCAATAATGTCATCCTTTTATTTTCCTTTGTTGCTATTTACTATTGAATCAATGAGTTATTAAGAAAGAGGTAAGATTGAATCATGAAGTAGTTCACCATAGACAACTATAATAAGCGTAGGCTTACACTAATATTGTCTTATCAAATTAATTTCATAATGCATGCACATGTAGCATTTAGCAGAAACATTGTTTTTTGTAGTTGCTTTACTGCAATACAAAAAACAAAATATTTATGATGAATAGGCTAAACAATTTAAAAATAAAATTATTTCATGCGTCTTAATTGGCATCTCGTTCTTGTTAACAGAATTAAAGTACCTACCTACCAAGTTATACAAAAAGCATTTTAAAAATAATATGAATGAATGAATGTATTTTTTACAAGTTCAGTCATCTTATTCAATGCGCATTAAAAATGTTTCTGCTTAATTAAAATAAATAACAATTTGAGTCTTCCAATAATTTACTGAAATTACCTTCTGGTAACTAAAAGAAACAAAACATGTATTTTTAAAGTTAATTATAACTACATATACAAATAACTAAGCATCATAGCTCCACTCAAGCATAATAATATACTTAATTACTTACCTATACTTACGAGTAGATAAACAGTTTAAAAAAAATCATTCATTTTAAGTATTTTAGTTGGCATGTTGTTATTTTTCATAACACATAATTAGTAACTACTTCAGAGTTAACAAAAATAAACACACAAAAAGATAGCTATACAAAAATACTTATGTTTCATTGAGAAAAAGATGGAGAATGTATCTCCAATTATCCAGTTAAATAAGCACTAAAACGTTCTCCTTAATTAAAACAAATAATCATGTGAGTCATTCGAAGTGTGCTTGCTGACGGCAGCTCGTTATACAAGTGTTAAAAATGTAGGTATAATATAAAAATCAACAACAATAAAATTCCTAAGATGATTGTTCACGAATTGAAACGAACTTCGTTTAATTTACTCGTACACGGGTACACTTAATAAGTTATTTTTTACATTTCTGGTAACTAGGTACCTACTTATATTTTTATTTTAGACATTATTATTGAAATAATTCTCATTTTCATACATTTTAGCCCTATTTAAGTAACTGGAATGAATTGAGAGAGGAAACCCTAAAACATAGGTAATATGTTTTATTAATTTCGTTGAAAATGGTTTTGAAGTTTTAAGAAATCGGACGAAATTTATTTTTGTTCCCTATGAATTGTCAAAAAACCCAATTTCATTACTACAGTAGGTACAGTAGGGAGGAGGACTTAGTTGGACTCACTATTGTGAAGAACGAAGTTTCATGATTCTAAGCCCAATAGTTAAGGCTGTGCGGTATCCGTCAGTGAGTTGGCATTTGAGATACGTACTTCACACTACTATATCTAAATCAATAAACAATTTACACATCACTTCACTTCACGTTAGTTCACATTAAAATCTAGATATTTTTTTTAGAATCGCGAGGTACTTATATGTCCACTTTATAACTTAATCAATACAAACGCTGAAACTATAACTGAACTCTACATTTTTTCGCTACAAAATTTACTCCCGGCACTGCATAGCTTTAGGGTAACGTCACATTATTTTCTTGCTAAATACTGTTACTTCCTGGTTGATGTCACAAAAATAACTGAACATTAGGAAGTTTCGTCT